>LWMK02000688.1:11711-30887 GCA_001693075.2 Taenia saginata
TTAAGTGCACTTTGAATTTTGGAGCACTGCTTTCTCGGCAATTGCTCCCCTTTCCTGCTATGAGTACCACATATGGTTACGTTGATGACTCTGTCGGTCCCCATGTGGACCTCGAAAATGCGTTCTCAGTGCAAGTAGTAGGAAATGTGAATGCTGTCTATGAAAAAATGATTTCAGTCGATTCGCATCTAGCATTTTACTTGTTCTAAAAGAAAGAGTGTTAAAATCCACGGAACTAGTCTGATGGAGCTGAGCGATAAGGATTTTACTACAGGAAGAAACTTTAACTATCCTTAGCCTGTTTAGTAAAGCGATTGCCGGTCTGNCGTTAACTGTCCTTAGCCTGCTTAGTAAAGCGATAGGTAGTCTGACAGGTGGATCTTACTGCTGGCCACCGAATCCGCACCTCCTCCATCACCCTACGAGACCGCTGACAAGTATGTTGGAGGAATGAATAATAAGTAAGAAGGTGGGCTTGCGCGTGATACTTTCCTCTAGTTAATATTAACAACATTGTAGGCCATGTGACTAAGAATGTGTTTATTGATGTCCTCCTGAAGGGCACAGGTGGAAGACAATTCATTGTCGTGAGTCCTCTGACCTCCTGTCTACTGATGCTCAAGTGAGTAGCACTGACATTGGCCAAGTAGTGCCAGCCCAAAAGTACTGAAACAGTACAGTATAGCACAGGGCCCACGTCCCTTTCTTCACCGATGACCTAAATATTATAATAACCGCAGTCATCATCACCACATCGTCCAAAGGAGACGAAAAGGCCGGTTGATAGCAGGAAATAGACCAACCAAGTGCTTGACTTCTGGAAGACCACTACCATCACATAAAAATTTGGCATTCAATGGTGTTTCTACTGCTCCTTAATTGCCTTCAAAGTGCATGAGTGCTAGTTCAGACGAGTGAAAAGTTTATTGAAGATGTAAATAAGAGAGCTAAAAGTGAGGGGTTCAGTACGACAGGAGGAGGGGGATGGGAGGATCACTATAAGCAAATAAGGTGACCAACGCACTGGCGCAGTCGCCAGCCCCACCTGCATTTAACCTCGCGTTGTGGTCTGTGGGATGGTGACTAGCAAATAAATTAATGGGCTGGTTGCCTAATCCATGCGGCGCAGCATTAAATAAATTAAATGCAATGCTATTAATTGTCTTCAGTGCTTCATGCTCAGAATGCTGTGCTTGCCTTTTCTATGCATATGTGAGAGCATCGAATGTTCCATTCTTCTCACATTCACATTTCCACCATTCAAAAGTACTTTGCATACCTGACTATAAACCAACGTGTTTAGCCAACCCAACTGAGTAGTTTGGCTGATTTCCTTGCCTAGCTTTCGCATCTCGCAACTGAATGCTGTTAATGGCAGTTGTTGCTATCTTGCGTCGTGGTAACGGTAAGGTCAGTTGTTGGAAATTTGCGAATCCAATTTTCCCACCACATACAAGCTATTCTTGGTCGTTGCCAGATGTGTTTGGCGGATTCAAAATGTGGAACTCCACCAACGTCACTTCTCCTATTGTACATTTGATGCTGCCAACTTGCATGAGCTTGAGAATGCATCAGGTAAGCAAATGATTTTGTGCGATTGTCGATGAAGTTCATTCCAATACATTAGTCCCCTTGTCCTTTTCAGTGACCACCATCGCAACTGTACTCTCTGGGCGTTGCATTCACGAAATGGTGGACAGAATGGTGGGAGTGAAGGGGTGAGGACCCACCACCTCAGCTTGACTTTGACCCATTTCCTCCTGGTACATTTATTGCATATCCTGTGATTTTGGTCATCATTCAAAGGCTCTGTACACTTCCATATCTGTGAGTGTATGTAGTCTGGCAATTTATTATTTACCTAAGAATACGTATGCCACATGGGTCTAGTTTCGCCGGCATCTACCGTATGCCTGGCGGTGCATGTTAGCCTCCTCAACCAGCGACTCGCGAAGCTCTTTTCCTTTGCTATCGATAATGCAATTCTGCTGTGTATATAGGTCATCCCCTTGTCCCTGGGTGTGGCTACGGCCTCAGGGAGAGCCTTGGCAAAGGAGGTGCCTCTGGCACCAAGCATCACGACTCACACCAGCTATGAACACAATAAATTTCATTGTCTAGCAATCNCAGCTATGGACACAATGAATTTCGTTGTCTAGCTTTCCTGGCCTTCAAAATTCTTCAATGACTCTCCCCTTTTACTACCGTCTTTTCTACTGACCGTAATTGCGTAGACGGAGATACGACCCCAATCTCTTAACAAAGGACGAGAGAAGTCATAATTTTTAATAATCAAACTGCGGGAATGTCCCTTTGGACTACCTGGGGCAAGCAATACTGACCGTAATTGCGTAGACGGAGATACGGCCCCAATCCCGTAACAAAGGGCGAGAAAAGTCACGATTTTTAATAATCAAACTGCGTGAATGTCTCTTTGGACTACCTGGGGCAAGCAAAACAAATAGGTCGGCTGGGGGCGAACAGTATGCATGAGAGGATGGCTCACTTGATTTTAGGGTGTGGCTTGAAGGGATGCAATCCTGAGATGCCGAGGCTAACTATCTGCAGGGCATGGAGTGACGCGGGTACACACAGGGCTCCTGGCGATTCTCGCTCGTGACTTTACTAGATGAATGGGGAAGCTGGTTCCTTTGGCGGAGATAATCACTCCAGTGTTCTGGACGCACACGGAATTGTTTACAAGTCAGGACAGCTGAAGGCCTTGAAGCAAATTATGTTCGAGCACTCTGACTAGGGTATCCCTTCGACTGCTCTCAGGGAAAGTGGGAAGGGAACGTAATTCTTTTCATGCGATCTGTGGCTTTAATCAACGACAGGAGCACTTAAGTTGAGACGGCCAAGGTGCAGTGAGACTGTTTCAATCGGGGATCCGTCTTGTGTGTTCCTATTCATTCCTTAGTTTGTTATGCAGAGAACAATACGTTTTGCCAAAATGAAGAGGGCTCACAGTATCACAGTGTTGACAAATCCCACCGCGTCTGCTATTCGTTCGGTCAGGCCTTAACAATCCTCAAGTTTACAAAAACGGGGCAGAGGCAGTTTGAAGGAATAGCTAAGTCAAAATCGTAGTCTAATCTGAGCAGTGATTATTTGAAAAGTCTATGGCAGATTTTTGCTCTGCTTTTTCCCGAGCCTTCTACAGTAATTATAATATGAGTCAGCACGATGGAGCGCATACTAAGAGGGAAGAAACTTGGGCGAAGAGAAGTTGTGTATTCGCTCTCACCCAAGAACGTTTCGTCCCCACTCGATGACATCCCGAAAAATCTAAAGCTTCGTCTACTTCCTTTTCGTAATTTTAGAGGAGATATCTTACTCTTTTCCAGCATGGTCGATTTTGAAGCATGAATTGACACCACAATAAGGCAATTCAAGTATAATTCTACCCACCGCCTTAAGCTGGCCCGACATTCGATCGTGACAGTTGTAACCAGTCCCGTATATGTCCAGAACGACAAATTGGATGCTTTTTCTGAACCAACAATTTTTTCGAGTCAGAAAAAATCCGGAAGAACGCAGTGCGAAATCACGCCAGGTACCCAGAACGGAGTTCGAGTCAACGTGAGTTATGATTAGTCGGCCAGAAATCGGTCCCTCCCCTCAAGCATGATTAACCTCAAGGGATTTGCTCGATTGCGTCACGGGTAGAGAAGTGAGATAAATGAAGTTGTTTGCACGAGTAAATAGTGGCACCATCCTCGCTCGTGTCCTTTTTTCCCCGACCACCCTACAAATGAATTGACCGGTTAAGTTGAGAAAAGGACATTACTTGAGCCATTAATAAAAACAGAATTAAGGGAACAAGCGTAAAAGTCTAAGCATACCCCAGCCTATCCAGCGTTGCGCCGGACTCCCGGTTCGACTTGATATTCCCACCTCCATCCAAGAGACAATTTGTAACAGCATAATTATTTCATAATTATAAAAATAAGCAAATATTTAGTAGCCGATTCGCCAGTAGCTGAACACCTTTTGTTCGGACTGAAAAATAAGCAAATCTTTAGTAGCCGATTCGCCAGCAGCTGAACACCTTTTGTTCGGATTGATTTTACCATTTACTTAATATCAGTGTTATCAAACGAAAACTACTGCTTATGTTTTGCACGATCAACTAGATGGTCTGTTGAAATGATTTATCAAAGTGAATGTCAGGTTTAGAAAATAAGGTTTTGACTTGGTATTGATTCGGGTTCTTTGAAAATGGAGTTATGAGTTTCTATTACCCTGTCAGATTCTGATGATCAATTAATGCCAGCACCCCCTCCTTGGCTTCATCTAACAACCTTCGGTAATTGGTTTGTTCCTTAAAGCCAAGCATATGATTACGTTAAAATTTAATCACATTTTTGTCATTTAAGAGTGACCTTGTAGCTTAGTGTCGGCAAGCAAATTTGACCCTGGCTGTGGATGTGCAAGTTGGATCTGCGGACTTTGCTACTATGCAACAATTGTGACTATAATAGCGATGTCTATAAACCTTGAACTTGTCTCAGCAGGGGTGATAAAAAGGAAGAGGAGGGAAAAGGAGAATCACCAGCAGGAGTTTGTCCTGATTAATCATTCCGACAGGGCATTTATTTGGCTATAAAAAGGCAAAATAATGAATAAAAATAATAATGTTTGAGTGACCGGAAAGTAGTCTTGAAATTTTTTCTTGGTTTTGACTTTAGTTGCACTAATTAGAATCAGAGTTTCACTTGCCTAAATATTCCGTTTGTCCCTCGACTAAACAACTATAAACAGATTTTAAGTATAATAATGCTTAAAATGGGATATAGATAACCCTTGAACAACCGATCATAACCAATTTCGATTTTAGCCCTATTCCGAGCATTTTGTGGTCATGTCGGATCACGATCTTTCAAATCATTACCTACCCAGAAAAAGTGGGGAAACCTTGACAGAAGCATTCACCCTGCCGTTCTAGGCACGAACGGTGTGGCTCACAAATGTCTTGACCGGAAGCCGGGACAGCCAAAGGCCTTAATGCAAATTAAACTTTAGCATTCCCTCTGAAGTCGCTCTTCAACTGCTCTCAGGGAAATCGCGCTTCTGAGGGAAGTGGAATGCCCCAACATTGTGGCGTCAATCCCGAACATTGATGACCTTAATCAGCATGGAACATGTAATTCTAGGTGGCTATCTCCTGTACAATATTTTTGAACATTCAACTGTGGATTCCAGGCCGCATTTGGAATTCTAATTATAAGAACACTGGATTGTCACCTTTGCTTATTTTCCATCTGGTGGTTCACGCACCACTTGTTGCAAGTTCTTCAGTATTGCCACTTGAGGCGCATTATCTACTGCGATTTAACACCTCAAAACGTGACAATTGATGTGTGTGAAGTGTTGCCAAGCTGGCTGATTTTGACCTGCCTAAATCTTTCGGTTGCCCTCTTCTCACGTTGACTCACGGGGTAGTTTCTACTTTCCTTGTAGCTTTTTAAAGGATTTGTTTGGGTGGTACCAAAATTACGTAGGTCGTCACTCTGTTTTATCGCTCCCTTGAGATTCCGCTAGGCAAAGCTGTCGATTGCTATGGCGTCGATGTATGGTCAATGGGCTATGTGTTTGTTGACTTGACCACGGGAGATCCGCTAATTCGTAGTGATTTCGAGATTGATAAACTTTTCCACATTTTCCAAACAAAGGGGGTATTGACAAAGGAAACTTGGCCGGACGTTACAAATTTGCCTTATTATAACCCTGGATGGGTTCCGTCTTGGCACGCCAATCGGCTCTGCCTTCAAGAAATGATCATGCGTGAACTTGATGCAAGGGATCTGGATTTTTAAACTGTGAGGGGCCATCACGTCCCACCCTTCTCCCCTTTATTTCCTGTTGTCAACACTATCCTCCTAGGTCCATCGCTGTTTTCAGGAATCAATGCAACTCATCGAAGAATCTGTTTTTGATATTTTGTTTGCAATACAATGTCGTTCTTAAGAGGAAGTGCTAGTTGGCATGTAATCACCAACCACCTTTTCGTATGAATGTGCAGCAGACTCTTTTGCATTCCTACTTTGCCAACCTTGACAATAGGTCGCTGCCTGTCGTCGGTGAGGAGTACATTGGCCTGCCGATTGGCAGAATTCCTCCGGATTTCTCTGAACTATTTGCTGCCTTGATCACCATTAACGAGAGTGAGCTGATGGGAGAGGAAGAAGGGTGAAAGACGCAAATAACACCTTGAATAAGATGGTAGTTTCAGTTTCTTCCTTTTTATTGAAAAATTTATTCAGCTCCAGCACGTCTCACTGCTGGCTAAATAAGCTGAGAGTGATGTCTTCCGAGGTTTGTTCCTTAAAGCCAAGCATATGATTATGTTGAAATTTAATCACTGTTTTGTCATTTAAGAGTGACCTTGTAGCTTAGTGTCGGCAAGCAAATTTGACCCTGGTTGTGGAAGTGCAAGTTGGATCTGCGGACTTTGCTACTATACAACAATTGTGACTATAATAGCGATGTCTATAAACCTTGAACTTGTCTCAGCAGGGGTAATAAAAAGGAAGAGGAGGGAAAAGGAGAATCACCCGCAGGAGTTTGTCTTGATTAATCATATCGATAGGGCATCCATTTGGCTATAAATAGGCAAAATAATGAATAAAAATAATAACTTTTGAGTGACTGGAAAGTAGTCTTGAAATTTTTTCTTAGTTTTGACCTTAGTTGCACTAATCGGAATCAGAGTTTCACTTGCCTAAATATTCCGTTTGTCCCTCGACTAAACAACTATAGACAGATTTCAAGTATAGTAATGCTTAAAATGGGATATAGATAACCCTTGAACAACCGATCATAACCAATGTCGATTTTAGTCCTATTCCGAGCAATTTGTGGTCATGTCGGATCACGATCTTTCAAATCATTATCTACCCGGAAAAAATGGGGAAATCTTGACAGAAGCATTCACCCTGCCGTTCTAGGCACGAACGGTGTGGCTCACAAATGTCTCGACCGGAAGCCGAGACAGCCAAAGGCCTTAATGCAAATTAAACTTTGGCATTCCCTCTGAAGTCGCTCTTCAACTGCTCTCAGTGAAATCGCGCTTCTGAAGGAAGTGGAATGCCCCAACATTGTGGCGTCAATCCCGAACATTGATGACCTTAATCAGCATGGAACATGTAATTCTAGGTGGCTATCTCCTGTACAATATTTTTGAACATTCAACTGTGGATTCCAGGCCGCATTTGGAATTCTAATTATAAGAACACTGGATTGTCACCTTTGCTTATTTTCCATCTGGTGGTTCACGCACCACTTGTTGCAAGTTCTTCAGTATTGCCACTTGAGGCGCATTATCTACTGCGATTTAACACCTCAAAACGTGTCAATTGATGTGTGTGAAGTGTTACCAAGCTGGCTGATTTTGATCTGTCTAAGTCTTTCGGTTGCCCTCTTCTCACGTTGACTCACGGGGTAGTTTCTACTTTCCTTGTAGCTTTTTAAAGGATTTGTTTGGGTGGTACCAAAATCACGTAGGTCGTCACTCTGTTTTATCGCTCCCTTGAGATTCCACTAGGCAAAGCTGTCGATTGCTGTGGCGTCGATGTATGGTCGATGGGCTATGTGTTTGTTGACTTGACCACGGGAGATCCGCTAATTCGTAGTGATTCCGAGATTGATAAACTCTTCCACATCTTCCGAACAAAGGGGGTATTGACAAAGGAAACTTTGCCGGACGTTACAAATTTGCCTTATTATAACCTTGGATGGGTTCCGTCTTGGCACGCCAAAAGGCTCTGCTCTCAAAAAATGATCATGAGTGAACTTGATGCAAGGGATCTGGATTTTTAAACTGTGAGTGGCCATCACGTCCCACCCTTCTCCCCTTTATTTCTTGTTGTCAGCACTATCCTCCTAGGTCCATCGCTGTTTTCAGGAATCAATGCCACTCATCGAAGAATCTGTTTTTGATATTTTGTTTGCAATATAATGTCGTTCTTAAGAGGAAGTGCTAGTTGGCATGTAATCACCAACCACCTTTTCGTATGAATGTGCAGCAAGCTCTTTTCCATTCCTACTTTGCCAACCTTGACAATAGGTCGCTGCCTGTCGTCGGTGAGGAGTACGTTGGCCTGCCGATTGGCAGAATTCCTCCGGATTTCTCTGAA
Source organism: Taenia saginata (assembly GCA_001693075.2). Taxonomy (NCBI): domain Eukaryota; kingdom Metazoa; phylum Platyhelminthes; class Cestoda; order Cyclophyllidea; family Taeniidae; genus Taenia; species Taenia saginata. The sequence continues at coordinate 19,850 of LWMK02000688.1, forward strand.
CTATTTGCTGCCTTGATCACCATTTACGTGAGTGAGCTAGTGGGAGAGGAAGAAGGGTGGAAGACGCGGATGACACCTTGAATAAGATGGTGATTTCAGTTTCCTTCTTTTTATTGAAAGATTTATTTAGCTCCAACACGTCTCACTGTTGGCTAAATAAGCTGAGAGTGATGTCTTCCGCGCTGTTACTTGGTGCATAGACGTATCAGGTGCCAGCAGCTCGTGACAATTTTATAAGGGGGAAAGTTAAGCAGTCGGAAACTGGGGAGCCTCTGACCGAAAATCATAATGTTAATAGGTCTACTGCCAGATGTTTCATCATCGTAATCATCATAAATTTCACCGCACACTCCTCTCCGCCCCTTCATTATGCCAGCTATTCGCCAGCTCCTGCTATCGTCACTATTATTGCCATGCCTGTTGTTCAACAAATGAGGGATTGTCCCTTATTAATCATTGGGTGTTGGAGTTAGTGGAAAGAGAAGGTATGCTAGCATTTTGTAGTGTCCTGTGCCATTGACCAACGACAGGGTCAGTGGTGTTGAGCTAGTTAGAGTGTATGATACAGCTGTTTCGGTTGTCATTGTTGGAGTAGCAACATAAGTTTGTATTCTTTCCCATTTGTAGCGCTCGGTACTGCACTTTGCACAAAATGAAGCAGGTTTGGGTTACAGCTGCCTTGATACTCATCCTCGCATCTGCTATGTGTTAGATCAGGCCTTCACAGTCCTTAGTTAGAAAAATTTGAGAGAAACAGTTTACCAAAGTCAACATGGCATTTGTGCTATGTTTTTCTGCGATTTCTACTCTACTACAAGTAGATTTGGCAGGTTGAGTTGCAGTCAAACGAGAAAGAGGGTTAGTAGGGGAACTGTTGTGTGCTAGCTTACACCCAGAGGCACTTTTATCTGCACATGAGGGCGTGCCAGGAAACCCAATGCCCTGTCTGTTTCCTTGATGTAATTGTGGAAGAGAAAGTATGCCTCCCTCTCTTGGTAGCCAGTGCTAAAAGTGTGAGCATACTTATACAAATCATTTTAGCCTCAAATGCTCTGCCTGATTGTATGATTTTGTGCAGCTACAATTATGCTGAATATATTGTGAAATTCTTACGTCCTGTTACATTCGGCGAAATGTACGCATGTTCGTTACTTAAGTGATAGGCAGACGAAACAGAAGGTCCCAAAATGTCCTATTTGATAGGTAGATCGATAGATTGATGATAGATAGGTAGATAGGCAGACAAATAAATAGATCAATGCGGAAGACCTTGACAAATAAAGCTTACCCCACATTCATAAACCTTTGGAAGTAGGCGGCTACAGGCCTGAAATAATCTAAAGAAAGGCGCGAAAAATTCGCCGCTACTCAATATGCAAAGTCAGTAATGGTCCCAATTTCTCTTTAAGATTAATATGGCATCCAAACAACAAGCTTGGAGGAAATCATGATATTTTAAAACCCACAAATCAGGACATGCACTCTGATTCGCACCCTCACTGCTGCATGTTTGAGGTGACCTTACTGCACTTTAAAGTGTGAGGTACTGTACTACACATTACAAGCGATATTAGTAGCAGGTTAAGGTTAACGAATCACCTTGCTATCATCTGCGTAAAATTTGTAGTTGAATGGGAAGACGCTAGTCAGTTCAATGCAGATACCAGGGGTTAGGTGAGATGGCTAGCGACGTGTCAGTCTGGCTAGTATTTCTTCAAGCCTCGGAAAGTTTAGCTGCAGTTGACGCTTTGATTTTGACCCAGGTGCTTACGAAGAGATGTAGAGTTGTATGGCCCAAGGCAATCTACCACCTCACTCCTTGACCGGCTATTTTGCCCTTTCAATTGACAGTTTGTGAACCTTTACTAACAAGTGCTTTTGTGCTCCTTGGGGGATATTAGGTAGTTAATTTCCCAATTCCGACCTGTGGATTCCTTAGAGTAAGGGAGGAAGCATTAGCAACGAATCCTCCACCTAGTCCTTTACTTTTCATCTCCATTCGTTCTCTCACCTTTCTATGCTTACTTTGATGCTTAACATGAGAGCCCAGATGGCTTGCGAAAAGACGCCATTACGGCCGTACGTTGCTGCAACCTCCTCATAACTTGCCTGACTTGTGTTTCATATGGACATAGATCTGCTGCATTTACTTATCACCAAATGAAGTATTGAGTAGAGTATTTAAGAGAAGAGAAGGTGGACCGCTTTGACTTGGCTAACTGCCTTTCACTCATAGCAATCTTATAAAAGACACCACCTTATTACGTGACCCCCTGGAACATAACTCATGCAATGCACTTCGTTTTGCAACCAATCACACAAACCTTCTAATAGTGCAATTCAAAGGGGCCATTAATGTGGTCCTTCTGTCTGCAGCCATACTTATTCAGCAGTAATTGGCAAGGCTCCTGTGCGTTTCAGACGGAATTGGTACTTTGTCACAATTGGCATGTTTACATGTGTTTTGAAGGGAGAAGAAACGTAGAGACCACTAGTGCATTTAAATGCATAGGATATTCGATTGCCTATTTGTCTTTAGCATAGGGAGTTTAATATTGGTGTAAAGTGCTTTCGCTCCGCGACTGCAGGAATCTCTGTAAATTGCAGTGGCATAAATTAACAGGTTCCACTGCAAAGTAATGCAAAACTTGAGTTTATTTAACAGTTTACAACTAGATTGGTTTAAAGTGCCTTCGCTCTGCGACTGCAGGAATCTCTGTAAATTGCAGTGGCATAAATTAACAGGTTCCACTGCAAAGTAATGCAAAACTTGAGTTTATTTAACAGTTTACAACTAGCAATTGACGATTGCGTTTCACTTAATGGGCAGGATAGGCTTTTTCGATTCCACGTATAAGTTCAGAAATCAATAGGTGCAACATATGAGCTCATAGATCAATAGATGCAACGACTAAAAACTGAGTTAGAATAAGAGAGATTCTGCGCTCCATTTACTTGCCATCTCAATGCGATTTTGACCTGTAAAAAATGATTAAGGTCAGCAAGCTGTGGATTAAGCAGTGCTTTAGTTGAGAAGCTGAGCTGAGACCACGTTGGCATTGTATGCCATTTTCACGTCATATTAACATTAAATTCATGCGCAACAAATCCTGACTCTTGGTATTTCACAGTTCGCTTTCAAGGCAATTCTCTTAGACAGCAATGATAAATCGAGCATACCGTCTTTGCGATGAGCACTGTTTTGACAAAAAGTATGAAGTAGAACAAAAAGGTCACTGCGTCGCACATGCTTGACGTTTCACCTCATAAGTGACCGTTGTAGACCATGGTTGTTGGGCTTCTTTGGTAAACATGTCAGGCGGCTCTTTTTAAAAAGGGTCATTGTGACACATTGGATGTGCTTTACCTCACGGGATAAAGTTCTGTGCAATAGAGTACTGTCCAGAGGCTGCCCACACACTCGATCCAAAATCAGTAATAGTGGGTAGATTCTCCTCAGTGGTGAGGCTCATTAGTAAGTAGAATAAAGAAGTACAAGCGGNAGATCCGAAATCAGTAATAGTGGGTAGATTCTTCTCAGTGGTGAGGTTCATTAGTGAGTAGAATAAAGAAGTACAAGCGGATGACGTGGAGACGATGCCACCTCTACCGCATCTTCGTCACCATGTTTTCGCGTTACTAATAGTGCTCATCTGACTAGCAGGCACTTCGCACAGAGCTTCAAAGTGGATTCGCATCTTGGCGCAATCATTTCCTATCCAAAATCAAATGTTGCATAGCTATTTCCCATTCTGCAGTAGCGATGAATTTGCACCCACGCTCAGTCATAATCCTGACATGGTGGTGTATCAAACCTCGGCCCAATTGATCGGATCGTAGAGTAGTGTGAGGAAGTGCATGGGTTTCGTAGCTAGGTTGGTATGTGTCGCATGGTCAGCGGAGTATGATGCGACCCTATTGTTACGGCCAAAGGCATACGACAGGAGTGCTGCCCGGATGGCCGCGCGTACCAATAGTGGTGAAATCTCAAGCACGACCTGACTCACCTTTCCATGATTGGTTTTGAGCTTGAACGAAGCCTCCTTAAAAAGCACTAGGAGCTCCTTAAGCGACATGTGCAGTTCGCTGTAGAAGGTGTGATGGTGGATCTCCAGACATGGTCCATGGTGGGGAAAATACGGTGCAAGGCGCATCATCAACAGCGGAGGCAGACTTGCACTGATCAGACGCGGTATCTATCACTGCATCCGCATTGTATTCTTCCTCATTCAAGAAGTTGGTAATTGATGTGATTACATGCCTACAGGTGCACAATTTAGTAATTGTTACCATCACTGACGAGGTGTTCAACTTGACACTTCAAGAGTGAACAAATGAATGAAAGGATGGATGATTGCATCGGCTGAAATTGATGGAATTGATGAAGGTACGCTGTAAGGAGGATGCAACTTGGCTCATAGTTGATGGAGGGTTTTAAGTATTAGAGTTTTTCAAACCCTCACTATAATATCTAGTTTCTCCTCCAACCACATGCATGGAGTCGAGGAAGTCTAACGCGCTTATTTGCGCGCGCTTGAAAGCGCATTAACCATCTGAGACTTTTTCGTTTTCCTTCTGCCTCTATCGTCGTTTCTTCTGCTTCCAACTTTTCTTCCGTTTTCGCCATCACTACCGACTTCGCCTCCACCCCCGCCTCCACCTTCACCAACCCTTCTTCACCTTTCTTTCTATTCCTTTTGTCCTTTTTCTTCTTCAGCTCCTCCGTCTTCGCCGGTGCCTCTGCCTCCACTCTCACTTTTTCCTCCACCTTATCCTTTGTTAATAATAACCTCCATTCAGCTTTCTTCTCCTTCCAACTTTCTCCATCCTTCTCCTCCTGCCCTTCTCCCTTCTGCTCATTTTTAATCTTATTTTCATTCCATGTTATGCTATCACCTTCAGTAATGCTGAGTTTTACCTCCTCTCCGTTGTTTACCTCCCTTGGTTTCCACTCACCTGGTTTGCTTTCACCCTCAAACAAGCACACTCCAATAAAGTGTACGCATTTGGGTGTTTCAGGTATGCGTCCACATAAGTGTTCCCCTTCTACATGAGACCAAGTGTCCGTTAGCCAGAAGGAGTTAGAGGCTGTACCAGAGCTCCTCCCAACTAATTACGCCTCGTCCTTTAAATTAGGATGCCAATCGGACGTATAAACATAACGTCCTCGAAATACTCGACTATCCGAAAAGGATATGTACTTGGCGGTGGGAAAACTAAAACAAACATAAGCACCACAGGACATTCGCAGCCTCGTCATCTTAATGGATAAAAAGGCAGGCTACAAGGTGACAATATGCGACGCTGAAATAATGTGCGGCCACGGGTTACTCGTTCTTACCAAAAGGAGGTACTGAAACCAAAAGGGAGGGATTGGAGTCCCCTTCAACGATGCGACTGCTCACGACCTGGTGATCGTCATCATTCGAATTGAGGGTATCCAAAGGACGAACAGGTTGGGGCATCACTACAACATGTGCAAAAGCTCGTCTTGTGGTTCGTGCTCTCACACTTCTGTCGCCACACCAACGCCACCCTACTCAATCCACGCACGCCATAAAATATGGAAATCTGTTTGCTCATCATTTCAGTGCTTTAGCAGATGCAGTAGACAAAGTAGGAGTGCCATCAGACACTACATAAATGGTGCGCAGTGTAGCGATAAAAATGAGAACATAGAAGGCAAGGCCACACTTACGGAACTGCTCAGCTCCTTCTGTGTAACAAAATGGGCCAGTAAACTGAATGGGTTTATCATTTTCTTTTTCTCCGTCTTCCCCTTCTCCCTCCTCTTCTGTGTAACAACTATCCTTAATGTCTACAATGAAAAGCGGTTTCCTTGTCGCACATCACTCTGTTCACCAGTCTGTTTTCCTGGCAAATGTCAGACTCTACTTAGTTAATCAGATGAGATCTACTTGCCGCAGAACTGGCAAGATATCGTCGATTCGAAACAGGCCTCACTTTTACACATCTCCAAACGCATCTACACCCACACTGCTCGTCGGACGTTTCTTGTGGAGTGGTCATCATACCATGGAATGATTTCGTACTGTTTACCGTGTCTAATTTGCAAAAGCACAGCAATGCAATTGAAGATTCACACACGTATTTACTTCTATGGAGTAGCCTGAGCGCAATGGAAAACACCTGAGCTGCCTCCGTCATCTGCTTCCCTTCTCCTGTGCACACCGCACGAAAGTGTGAGTCATTCGCTCCCCTCATTAAGGTGACAAGTATTGTCACTTTCTCGTCCATACGGGAGAGACACTATCAAGGTCCCCATTTAGCAGTCCTCACATTGAATTCATTGCAATTACAACCAAAGCCAGCTCCTAACGATGAGGTGGCAAACCATCCCCACGACTTCTAGGCCGTCTGACGAACTCATTTGCATGCTCACTTCTCATGTATACTGATGACTGGATTAAGAGGTCCGTGCTAACTGTCCGTAGGCAAGTGTTTAAGGCTTAGCTTGACTTGAGCTATTAGCTAGCAACCTCACACATAGGGTAATTTGTAACAGAATTGTTAGCTACTCATTCCTACAAGGGTTGAGTTCTGAGTACGCTAACGAATCTCATTGTGGAGGTGGGGGCAATCGAACGATAGATTTTGTAAGCTTTGGTAAAATTATTGAAAGTGGAGTCGGTGAAGCCATGTTACGTAGGCTAATAATCTCTTTTCTGTGGTGTGGTATGTGAACCGTTTATTTAGGGACATTTTGAATGGTGGGTATTGCTTGAGCCGAACAAAAGCTGGTTGATGCAACACATTAGAGCAATGCTATCAGCACTCCCTAAAATGAATCCTTGGTGACTTGATGCACCAATGTCACATCTTTCTTACGCTTTATTGAAACTTCGTTTGATTCCAGTGAAATCGACGTTAGCACCTCATTTTTCCTAAAGCTTCAAAATCCCGTTCTGTTTGGGGTAACGAAGGCAGGCGGACGATTAATTTAAAGGGGCAGCAATTACTATCAACGTTAAGCTAATGCATTCAATTGATGTTTATTTCCGAGAACTGGTTGTTGTGCGGTTCGGCTTAAGTTTTCACTTCCATGTGAAGTCAGCTACGAGACAGTCAACGACACACAAGAAAACTTTGAGATTGTTTGCTGCAGGCAAACATCCTCTTTGCCGTTGTGAGTCCTTAGTATGGGAGAAAACTCGGCTTAGCTAGTTGTCAGATAAATAATTGGTGGTGTATAAATTGGCGTGGGCTATCTAAGATGCTCATGACGTCCATTGGATTGCGCCGTCTATAACTAAGAATGATATAAACGCTGTGTCCGATTGGCACTCAGTGAGGAATTTAATTACGGATGGTAGGCCGGCCTATGTGCTGAGTTCAGCAAGGTGTCAGCGCATTGTTATCTGCGAACAGATGCGTATTCCTCCATGGTGCTTGATTTGCAGGCGTTATTTTTGGTTGGGTTTCGATTATTATCCTCAGTTTGGAGTTGAAGTCTACTCATTTGTACCTCATTGGAAATGTTCTCATCTGGTCAGCTGCTTTTATTTGACGCCTCCAAATTGTGTCAGCTATTCGCTTCTACCTCGCTGTAGCCATCCTCTGCGAAAGGCGTAGTCAGTGCGTCTTTAACCCCGTGTCTTTCGTTTTTTCCATTCTACCAAACGCTCTATTTTAGTGATATCATACCCCCTAGCTCCATATCTTTGCCCCTTTTTGTTTTGGGTAGTGCAGATGCATGATCTTGCTGATGAGTATCGACCAAGGCTACTGCTGAAGTGTTGATGACTCTTGTGGTCCTCTAATACGAAATCGCTGCAACTGACGATGGTTCTGCTACTCTCGCTGCTTCCTCGTTGCCTACCGGTGGGGTCATGGATTTGGTTGCGCGGAGTCTAAAGGTGGCGGGACCGCTCGTACATGTGATTTTTGCTGCTCGTTGGCCCCTTACAGAAAGGAATGGGACGAAAATAAAGGGTGTTGATTTATTTTAAACACAAGTCTTCTCTTTTATTTTGTAAATGCTGTTTTCAATCAAATTTGGCCCATTTACCTAGTCAGTAGTAACTTTCAATTTAATCCAAATGTTTGATTTGGCTCTCTTTTCATACAAGCCGGTAGTTGATGAGGATTTTTCCACCTGACCATAACATCGATTTGACCTCATATTTCCTTTGCTGATGCTTTGTAGTAGTGCCTGTTCTGCATCGGAAAGGCGACCCCGCCTAGGCTACCCTTTCACAAATAATTGTGGGCTTTATTGGCTACGATTTCAAAAAATTGTGCTGCTGTCCTGTCGTTGAATACAAGGAGCGTTTTGCTATTCCGACTGGGTTGGTTAGGTTGGTTGAACTCCACCTCGCTGTGTAGGCGTAGGCGCTGGACATGTCCTTGTCTGTGACTAGGTTCTTAGGGTAGGCTAAATGTGCGCCTCTTTGCTTCGTCGAGGCGATTTTTAAAGTAAGCATTTTTCAGAATTGATTGGATCTCTTCATTACGAAGAAGCTAAAACACAAAAGCATTTAATTTATGCGCCATAATTTGATCGTCAAGATGACTTTTCCTGCTATGCAGGCGTACCCCAGCAGCTGCAAATTTGAGGAACAGTGCTTCGGTAGCTGCTATTCTAGATCTTGCGGGTGGGGCTTGCATCCGTTTTACCATTTTGCAGCCAAGTACTTCGTTTGTGGTGCGGTTAGGAGGTGTCGGTGTTTGGGTGCAGCCATGGTAGCATTGCTACTGATGACATCTCATCCTGTTTCTCCGCCTGCTTCTTCTGACAAGCAACAACCAGCCACTCTTCCCTGTCCTATTGCTGAGAAATCGGTGGAGTAGAAGAAAGATGTGACAGAATAAATGGTAACACAGATGCAGCAGCAGGAAGGGGTGATGGGTTCTTTCCCGTAGAACTGGTATCCAACGTTAACAGAGAGGAGTGAATGGTCGTGAGTTCGTACTCACCACAATGTGTTGAGGCCGAAGCGGTAGGCAGTGGAGTGATTGCGTACTGTTAAGCAGTAATTTGGATCACGTAATGCATTAATAGCTGGGAACTATGCAAATGTNCGCGAGTTCGTACTCACCACAATGTGTTGAGGCTGAAGTAGTATGCAGTGGAGTGATTGCGTACTGTTAAGCAGTAATTTGGATCACGTAATGCATTAATAGCTGGGAACCATGCAAATGTGTAGCGCCTAACTGCTGCTCTACCTTGTCCATGAGAACCACCTAAATTACGAAAGTGCTTTTTACTATTGACATGAGGGCTACTTCCTATCACCCTTGAGTAGAATGGAGTTGAATGATTAGCTATAGAATGCTGTTGCATCCTACAATCATGATGAAGCCTATTCAGCTGCTAGACTAGCTTTAATGGTAAGTGTCTACCCTGACTTGCCACCTCCTTGTACACTCGCGTCCGCAAGAGCATGTGGTTCTCAAATCCAGTCCTATTGATTTCCTCGAAGTCATCCAATGAAACAAGCCAGCAAGCGAGCAAGCGAGGAGGTAATCAATTAGGTAGTCAATCGACACACTAAGCTGGAATTGTCATATGAGCTGTGACTATCTTGCTGAACGTTCCACGCCTCATGACTATGAGCGGCATAGTAAAAGCTCTGACGGCACTGGAGATGCAGCGGATATTTGCCCTCATCCACTTCCTCTTCGCTTATCAACAGTGGATTCGCACTCACCGCCGAGGCCAGTGGGTTAGGCGTATTGCCTGACCACAGTGGAAAATTGTGGTTGGTAAGATTCACTTTGTGACTCCTTAGATACTTAGGCAGGGAAGACGCGTTTTCCACCTCACCGGTGCCTCCAATCTACTCCCTTTGCAAGAGATTGCTCACCACACTCACGTCATTCACTTTTGCCCTTGCAGTCGCCATTGACATGAACGTGGAGGACGCTGTTGATGCCCTCGCCAAGAACGCCGATCTTGGATGCTCTGCCACTACCATCAACTGCAGCATCACTCACTCAACGTGGGTCTCCATGCTAAAGTGAATTATACACCTCTGCTTCTGTCTCGTTTTTTGCCAAGTTCTACAACAATCTGTTCTTCCATTTTTGCTTGAACAGCAACAGCGGACGCAAAATTGGCAGTTGTGAAGCACAAAGCAGGTGAAGAGTGAGGAAGAGTGGGATCAGGAGAAGGAGGCGATGAGGGTGAAGAGGATGTGGAGAAGTTTTACACGGTGGAGGCGTCGCCACAACAATGGGAAACGAGAAAGTTCTAGGTAGGCTTTACGTTCTCCCCGTTACCGATGTTTGGCAAAGCGCGGAGAGCAGTACAACTTTATCCTTTATCGGCACGGAGAAGCAATGCAACGACAGAGAGGGCTCGACTTTGACAGAGCAACTAGCACCGTCAAAATCGCAGTCTTTGGTGGGTTGCACGCATACATTCGAATGAACAACGTGAAGCCAGACAGCAGCATCTAGCTAATGACCGTCTGCCTTCATTCCAGTGGCGAAGGCGTCTGCGTATGCGACTGAAGAGAATGTTTTGTTGTCGCCTTAATACAAGTTGTGATTTGAATCCTTGTTCCTGTAATTATAGTCCACTGTTTGCTGCTCAACGAAGTCTTGTTACTTCTGAGTGAGATGTGGATGACAGTGCGATGGATTGGTGGTACTAGACGGCATTTAAGCGGGTGGAGGGAGAGGCGAGTGCATCAACCAAGTCATCGGAGAGATCGGCATGCATGCTCAAAGACAGGCAGTCTAGTAGATGGATGAAAAGTAGGTGGTGGTACACCTTTATAGCATTTGGCAAATCCCAAAATGGCAATGCAAAATAACGGATTGGTAATGTTAACCGCGATGCATAGACCATACGCCATCTGTCGAATTAGAAGCTGCATGAGAAATGTGCGCTGAAACCAGGTAGGATGCAACTGTATCAGATAAGTCAATTTTGGGGTCGATCGACGAATTGGAATGTAGCGAAATGTATTAGTGCTGCCAGATTCTGCAATCTGAAATACCCTTCATTTACATGCAACCAGTCGGGTGCTTGCTCGACCAACTCATGCAGAGTGCATTCCATGGTAGGNNA
>LWMK02000689.1:0-33497 GCA_001693075.2 Taenia saginata
ATACATTTATGTGATCCTTCAAGGCGTTGATGCAGATCAGTGATAGTGCAACCTTAATATCAACCTCACCCTACATCTAGGCCCTAATTGCTCAACATATATCAACAATAGTGGCTTTCTATATGAGCTTTAGCTTACGTAAGACATGCATTTCCAATCATGCCAGAGTTGACATGCTTAAAATATTTTCGTGCTCTCTGACTCAGCACTTGGGTGCATACTGCTCAAATGGGTGATTCGTGTGAACATCCAATACAAGCAATAATCACTAGATCAAATTGTCAAGGAATTGCACTGGTAAGCCTGGGCTTAAATCAATTAAACCGCATCGTCCAATGTAGAAGCACTTCGTTTTTTTTCACTCTGCACCACACACGAGCATGCAATCGAAGATTTTAAACTTTTCTTGAACGACTATGCTTGATAACTACCATTCTTAGCAAGGCAAACAGGATAGGTGGTGCATTTTGAAGTCCTTGCAATGGTGTTAGGAGTTACACTTCCGCATTTACTTAGCTGAAGGATTGAAAATTGACGAAACAATTTGCGCAAAGAACGCCTATAAATTTGTAATTCAGAATTAACTGTGACAAAGGCGAGCGGCAGAGGAGGAACTTCGATCTGCCACTTCATTCACTGGCGCCTTTTGGGCCCTCAGGCCTATCAATTGAGTTGGGACATCCCCCACCTGGATTATCTCGGCATCAATCAAATCTTTCTAAGCGTAATAGCGGCTGATCTCTTTGGCGATCCACTTCGAAAAATTGCCAACTTTTCGCTAGGAGGAATTACTATCGGATATCTGCAGACCGACAAACTGTACAAAGTTCGTCTCGAAGCATTTAAAGGCAAAGTCAGCGTTTGGCTCTACAGTGGGAAAATAAGAACACTACCTATAGGTAAGCCGGTGCCTGTGATTATGAACGCATTTTTATCACATGGTAGATATTAGGTCAGGTTTAATGCTGCATCCTATACGAATTGTGGTAGACAACGTGTGGCCACGTTGTTATGATCGCACATTTGTGCTTATTTCAAAGAGAGGGAATGGGATATTAAGTAGAGTCATTGATGGAAAATAAGCGACATGTCACAAATTAAAAAAATATTGGGCCAAAAGTATGGGCCGCAAGTAAAGCACAAAAAGTGCGGACTTTTTCATTTTAATTTCGTTTTGGCTGGCTGGTAAAGGGAGAGACGTCACGATATTTCCACCAACGCAGTTCGTGTATGCTACTTCCTCTGCTAGGGATAAGCTATAATAAAGAGGATTGTTTTTTTGCTTATCTGCTTTATTTGCCTAAAGTCCACGATAGTTCAACATTACGTGCCGAATATAATAGCGAGTTGTTTAATTTCCCAATTCGAAAGAAAATTAGGTCAACAAAGGGAAAGCCTGCAATTGCCCGAAACGCTTTAAATAGAATTTGCAACCGCTATATAATGCGTGTTAAGGTAAGCTGTAGTTTGTTTTAATGCGTGTTAAGGTAAGCTGTAGTTTGTTTTCTGCCGCAACCGGATCAAATGTAGCTTTTCCACCCACATAAGCTGCATTTCCTGGAGTGTCCAACCACCGACCAAACGCTCTATAAACATGCCCATGCATTGAACCGATCAGCCCTTCATATGATTGCAGACAGAGTCAAGTAAACCGCATGAGACCAAAAATGGCGTAAACAAGGCAACTTTCATTCAACGGCACTGATAGACACTGTTGACATTCTCGTTTAATTCAGGAACAGGCCACCGAGAGTTATATTGCTGACGTGCCGTAGCATAAAAAATAGTCTTGTGTCAGTCATAAAAAAGAGCACCCTTTGTAGGCTCACAATTTTTCTTGGACTGAAATAAAAGGATAGAACGCGTTTGAAGTTTAAACACTGTGAGGAAGCTTGAATGGAAGTGATAAAGGAGGTTTAAGTGCAATCGCATCTGTTCCACAATCATAACGAGTTCTAGAGAAATGAAAGGAAGCTATTTGAGTGAGAAGGATGTTGAAGAGCGCCTTACACAAAACAGCCGAATTTAATATGACACATCACTTTGCACCGTCCCTGTACAACTCAATCCGCACAGGTATGAGGTTGCTGATCTGGCTTAACATGTAACAGCTTTCATTTTACGAATGTGTTTTTTGCCATGCGCGTCCGAAAGGATGTATAGCCTCCTAATACATGCATCCCCTTTATCCACTTTCTTGGCCATCCTTCGTTGTAGCCACAGGAATAGGGAAAGCGTGCTAAGATGCATTCCAGAATTGAGCAATACTTGGTCCACACGAAGAGACTTCTGACTAATAACCGTGTTTGCTGCATTGTGACTTCCTGTATTTCACTAATTCACAATCGTAGTAAGGACGTTTCCATTTAGCCCCATTTTATAAATTAGATTTACTCATTTTGCTTACAATCCAACCGTATTAATCCACGCTCATGCTCACTGCTATTCCATAGAGAACAACTTGTCCACTGCGCACACACAGGCGGGTAAATGTACAGTACGTATGCACATACGGTAGTTGAAATCATTAGAGATAATGCAAAGCCACCACTAATTTATGCAAAGTCGCCGACAAAACAAATTCTGATCACGGAGACGAATTATAGATTCCATATTCCACCTACCCTTCTCCTTCTTTCACACTTCATGTTAGCTTTCGGGTTACCTTATAATGACATCCCAGAATGCTAAATTATTGCTTAAACATATAGGCATTTGCGTGTGATTTCAAAAGCAGGCNAATGCTAAATTATTGCTTAAACATATAGGCATTTGCGTGTGATTTCAAAAGCAGGCTGATTAATTGTACGCAAAACCACTACTTTTCACATCAAGCTGACATGACTAAGCACGATTTGTGTACTTTTTGGTAAATAGTGCTTTGCCGCACTGCTAGTGCACTTCAACGTATGCACTGGCAAGACACACTTCCCTTCACATCCAAGGGCAAGAGTTTGTTGAATAGGAGACGAATTATAGATTCCATATTCCACCTGCCCTTCTCCTTCTTTCACACTTCATGTTAGCTTTCGGGTTACCCTATAATGACACCCCAGAATGCTAAATTATTGCTTAAACAAATAGGCATTTGCGTGTGATTTCAAAAGCAGGCTGATTAATTGTACGCAAAACCACTACTTTTCACATCAAGCTGACATGACTAAGCACGATTTGTGTACTTTTTGGTAAATAGTGCTTTGCCGCACTGCTAGTGCACTTCAACGTATGCACTGGCAAGACACACTTCCCTTCACATCCAAGGGCAAGAGTTTGTTGAATATGGGTAGTGGATTCTATAAGGTCACAACTATGACCTTAATGCCACATCAGTGGTCTGCTCATTCATGTTGTGGCTCCTTGTCCCTCCACTGCCTTTATTGCTCAGGACGGTGAACAAACCAACAACTGTCACTACGAACAGCTCTGAAGTTAGCGACAGCTATAGTAAGAAGCACTAATCTAGACAGTGACTTCAGTGAATCAGAGCAAGTTCGTGATAGTTGTATTTCGTTAGCTTACTCCGCGTGGCACGTAACATCTGACTTCTGCTCGGTACATATACATTTAACCCCAAAGCGAGGATGCAGAGAAGTGGTGATGTAGCATCAGCATGAACCTCATTCTACATGTGGACACACGATCCACTCCATTGACCGACAGCAACATGTCCTATACGGATTCCGGTTTGCGTGAGATGTTCATTTCTGTTCACGCCAGTTTTGGCAAGGTTACGACGATGTCTATACTTGCTCCATCCTCCTTATCCTGATAAGTAGATAATTGACGTAAAGTTCCAATATAACCGACAAATAATGAGCCAAACCATGCAAGACATTTACTTTACTGCGTACATTTTGTCGGAGATGTTATGATACTGACTAATTGTTGATAACAACAGAATAAGCATTGAGAATTTCCTTGCAGCACTGTTGATACCGTCAGGGTGTGGGTGGAAAGTTTGTGCTATTTTGTAGCTAATTCAAGGATAAAGGGTTTAAGTTGTTTAATTAACGTCATCACTTAAGATTATTACTTCTGTTTAGAAGTGCCGATGAAAAAGAAAGAAGAAACAAAAGATTCCCCCCTCTCGCAAAACTTTCATTGGTACCACATAACCTGACTGAACTTGTCGCCACCCAAATTGCTCTCAACGTAGCATCAGCCGACCTTTCTGGCAACCCAATTAACAAAACTGCGGAATTCGAAGAAGGGGGAATCACTCTCGAAAAACTTCATCCCGACAAATTGTACACGGTTAATAGCTTATAAATGAGAACACAGTGCTAACACATGCCAGGATGGAGGCATTCTTGGACCTCCTGCACTCTCTGCCCCTTGACAGACGAATTGTTGGGGCCCATTGTCATCATTTACTCATACCATTTTAACTAGAGGGCATGTGGTAAACAACCTGATAGGCAAAATGCAGATTTTAAACTTTGAGATTTAAAAGTATTTGAATGACTTGAAAGCTGTCCAAAGCTAGTAAACGTACGGATGGCTTTCAAACTGCTGGTTAAGGCTCCCAATCGAGTGCTCAAGTGTGAGAGAGGCATCGCGTTGCTGTTGTTGCTACGCAAGTAATGCTTGTTGCTACTAGCGCTTCATGAATCGCGGCGTGTCCACACGTGTCTCATCCTATCCTCTTTGGGACGGTTGAATTGCTGCACAAACCATGGTGAAGGTGTGCAGTAGAAGCACGATACAACGTGCTAGGAAATTAGTGCATCTTAAAGGTACAACTAGCATTGCTTGATTCCGGTCCATATTGTTTAGTGCGCAGTGGTTTCGCAAACGAGATGGTTTTAACGATGCTGTTCAACTCTATTGCCTCTTTCACTAAAAATTCAATTGAAAGGGATACGAGAGCCTATGAAGCAAGGATGTGCTTATATGCTTTTACTGCTGTCATTTCCCCAAAGCTAATACAAATCCACTTCAGATATGCCAAATTTAACATGTTTTTTTCACATAATTGGTGCTCGCGATATTGAAATGGTTAAGTGAAACTAAAGGTTGTATACTTCGATTCATTTTTGAATGGGATTTAGCTGGTGAATGGTACATCCGGTAGTAGCAGGTGATCAGATTTCCACCTAGAATTGATTAGCCGCGAATCAGTCATCAGCACACATAAGGTTCTCGGAGTAACGAAAATTGGACCGATTTCTTTAGATGAAGTCCAAGTTGTCCTGTGATTTCACGAATATGTTATGGGCATTCTTGCATTGATATCAATTTCTGCATTATCGTGGCTGATTGGAAATGAATGGTTGGTACAGCTTGGACTAACAAAGCCTTTTGATTTGTAGAAGTGAAGATGACAAAAGCTAACGAGACAGAGGAGATTTTGCAATCGCATCACTTCAATTGGAGTCGTGTGGGTCCTCAGGCTTATAATTTGAGTTGGGATGTCGAAGGCCTGGCCATCCTCCACGCAGACCGCTTCACCTTGTTTGTACTACCAGTTGATCCACCTACCTCCCCTATTTCGAAATATGGAGATTTCTCATCTGGAGCAATCACCCTCGAGGTGCCGGATCCTGATAACTCGTATATTGCGATTTTCGAAGCATTTGGGCATCATGGCAGAGTCCTCTATTACATAAAAACAATTAGTTCACTACCAACCGGTAAGCTGGTGCTTGTGTCATTTTAAGAGCATACACTGATCTACACAAGCTATAAGAGTCATCAATGCTAGTTTCGCCAAGGACTATTTTTTAAGTAGGGGAGGAAGCCAAAGTAGAGGAGAGGGAAAGTACGGAAAAGGAGGAAAGCTCAGAAGTGGTAACAAGTCGAGAAGAGGAAGAAAGTGGGGGAGGGAAAGAAGGTTCTATCACTGCCAGTGGATATGGAATCTCCTTCGTACTCTTTGCAGTGATGCTTGTTTAAAATTTTGCGTAAGTTATTTAATGCTGCCAAATGAGTCACTCATTTAGATATCGAGGACAAACTTCCTCTTACTGTGCGAACTTCTTTTCACTACAGGCTTACACAATGCACGGAATGCATCTGTCGCCAGTCATTAGTGCTCATTTAACAACTGCAACATAAACTCTCATGGTGAGAAATGTTTGTACTACAAATGCCAACGTATGTTCCCCTCGACTTCGCATTTGGCAATTTTGGTCAAAATTTGCTGGCTCATGCACATGTGTGCATCCATTCACCATCCTCAATTACCATTCTAATGGCATCTATAAATGGTTCTACTCAGTGGTGCCAAGTGGGATTGACTGCCAGGTAGTAACAAACAGGAGAAAGCAGATGAATCAAATGCTATGGACTTATAAATGGTTATGCGTTGTGTGCGACACAAATTCCTTTTCCTAGCAAAGTTCGGCGAGAGTTAGCAAGATGACACACAGCTCTCTACACTAAGGAATGAGAGCGGTTTGGTGTGAGTAAAATACAGACGAATAAAATAAGCAGATGTCGTGCCATAAAGGTTATGCAAGAATGATGTAAGAGATGTGGTGACTTAGCATGTTTCGCTGTCTCTCAAATGTTTCATCACGTAAGCTGGTCAGGGCCAAATATTAGAAGACGTCTTACCACATTTCGCAAGGAACTCTTTAGCCAAAACGAGGACCGGCAATAAAGCATTGTCTTGTTCTTAGCGTACGGGTCCACTTCTGGATGCATGCATCGCGTGGATGAGGTGCTGATTCGTGGCCGCGAGGATGGTCATAGATAGGTATGTAGATTTGCCGATGGTGAGATACGGGGTCCTGAGGATTGGCCTAGATCTGTGTACAGAAAGATATACTTATCCAAAGCTGAGTTGCGAGAAGCAGAAGCAGACTTTGAACGATGCATACATTGGCAGTGGAATTGCGTGCCTCGAAGGGATAGGTGCCTCCACTTATTGTTGACCATAACAAATATTATTAATACCAAACAACCATCCTATTCAAACCCATCAAGTGATGCAATTTTATTTATAACATCCTGTNCACTTATTGTTGACCATAACAAATATTATTGATACCAAACAACCATCCTATTCAAACCCATCAAGTGATGCAATTTTATTTATAACATCCCGTTTCGTTTATAGGTTTTGTAAATGCTATACACAATTAGCCTACATCTGGACGTTACAAATTTTGTGTGATAGAAGATTCTTTACTAATGGTGCATACAATGCACGGCAATACGCGGGCTGTTCGCTCAACTTCTGGTCAAGGCAGAAGAAGCACGTTATTTTCAGGCCATTGTACCTACCTTCGCTGAGTGAGCTGACCTTTGAACCATGCCAGTAGCCCCATCCTCTCAATCTATGCACAGCAGCCCTGGACATTTATAAAGACAGCGGAAATGTCATACTTGGGTCGATTATATGCCTTAAATAAATGATAGGATTATAAGCTGCTGGCTTGGCTCAGAAACCAGCTCATCAAGCTGGGATTAAGTAGCCAAGACATAAGTAGGTCTTTTAAAATAATCGAAGTTAAACAACAACCTTACTACACTTATTCTGCCCTTGCTGCAGCGCTTCAAGACTTCGTTAAGGATGAAAGATTGCACAACACTCGAGCAGAATGTAAGTGTACATATATTTGAAAAGTAGGAGGCGCGGCGTTCTGAGACATTTTTGAGGGCAAAAGAAGGCAGTGCTTGGGCAGAATGTATGCATTTGACAAGCAGAAGGGTAGTGAGGCTGCTGATATGGCCCAGAGACCAGCCAACCCGGCAAAAGACGGGATGGACAACCAAGTGGTTCTCAAAGAAAACCTCAAGTTATGCAAGCCATAAGCGCATTCCACCGGCATTATCCTGTCGCTTACGCTGTTTAAATGTGGTTTTTAGGGGTGCAGCAATAAAGTGACCCGAATTCTGCAATCCAAGAGCCATCAAAATTCTTCAAGGTGATGAGAGTTTCAAGCTTACCTCCCTTACCTAAAGGTCAAGAAGGAAGAAATCGAAAGTGATTTTAATGCAACAAGGTAATGAGGCGATTATCTTCTCTACTACATTGTTCTTTAGCTAAAAGTTTATATCAACACCAATAACAACAGCTTTTGACTAATACCAATGTGTTCAACTCCTACCATACAGTTTCGGTGTCCTACGCAAATTTTTCCTACCCAATTTTTTTGAGTGGGATCTGCAAATTACGCCTCTGCTGCACAAAATGCAACGTAAAACATTCGATGCAGGACGCAGAGCAAAAGTACAGGCACTCATTCCATTTTTGTAGGCATTCCTTCTGCTTTGGTGCTAGCGTCACAATGAGAGTTGTAGGTGTCGCTTGGACTCTTACTGCCTTGCTGAGAGTTGACACGAGTTGTTCGAGTAAAATGATGCAAAAGTCCTAAGTAAAATTAGTAACTAGAGGACAAGCAAGTTGGTCCCATTTGTAGATCAGTTTTGTTTCCCACTTTACTTCGTTTTTTGATATTTATTTAGAACAAGTTTGTGATTTGCAGCATTTGTTTGAGTAATGTTGGCAGCGAACGCAATCGTTGCAGGTAATCACAGCAATTATTAGTAACATCTACCATTCATTTTAGTTTTACAGAATCTAAGTAGGGGCTCTTTACTTGTAAACCACAATTTTTTGCGGTAAGTGAGCTAAGTCTCCGCCATTACTAAAGCAAACAGAGCAATAGATGAGTAAAAAGTGTTCGTGGTGCCTAATACAGATGCCAATTGCAAAGCTGCAGTTGTGCATACGGACTGAATTAAAAATCAGGATCGCGCCTTGCCGATTCTCCAGCCACTATTCTGAGATTAAGCACAGGACCACATCGACCCTTTACGTTGGTGATATAAAGCAGCAATGAGGCGTCATTTTAATTGCGCAACTAACAAGAGATTCCAACAAGAGATTCATAACAAACAGCTATTTTGACAGCTCTACCTATGTGCAGCTGTCTTTGGAAATTAGAGTTACCTGCACTGAAAATGAAAAGGGCCAATTTATACTTTCACAAAAGATCCAAGCTAATTAAATGTATGAATTTTGAGGGGACCTCTTTAAAAGAGTTTGACCTAATGCATCGGAAGTGGGGTCCCGCTATCTTTCCAAGCTTTTAGAATTGACTTCAACCTGTTAAGTCGTCCACCCCAATCCGCTTCTCTAGTTGAGTCAGCACAACTCACTTAGCACTCCTTCGCTTGGAAGTTTTATAGAGGGCGTTCTTAAAACCTCCACGTATAATTAGACACGTATCGTCTTCCTGCCTTATGCGAGCTTTACTTTAGCATGCTGGGCATCCCTGACGGTATTATTGACTTCAATACCATTTGCTGATGCGTTGTAGCTTTATATCCTATTGCTCCCAAACAATTCGTGTAAAATAAAATCTTCTCAGTAATGCATTGGCGAATAAGAGGTTGCTATTCGTAGTGTATTTATTGCTTCAGAAATCTTGGTAACCAGAAATCGCAACTTGTTTACCAGTGACTATTTATGAATTAAGTGCATAGCCGTTGTGGGTAAATATGAGGGGTGCCAGGCAATATGTCTCTAGGCACAGGGAGCTAGAAGCATTAAGAGGATCCTTGCCTGGATTGTGCAAGTGTTACGGTCTTTCAGGGGTAAGACGTTTTGTTTGAAAGTCAGTGTTGCGCTGCTGATTGTTAACTGCCAGCTTAAATCTCGGCGGTTAAACTAAAGCGCATACATTTGCCTACAGAGCGTAATGATTATCAAACAGGTTGATAATTATTGCCTAACACAAACTGTTGAAACAATCCATTTTTTATCGTGCATGGGTGGGTGTTACAGGTGAGCTTCACTCTGGATTGTGCATTAAAGCTAGTGGGTAAGTTCCGTGTATCTATTATCCTCGACTTAATTTCTTGCTTCGAGTAGATCAGAATCCACATTTTCCATGCAACATTAAGGTCCTGGCAGCTCTGCCTAGCCTCTAACTAACAAAAATTTTTTGCTCTAACATTCGAAATTACTAATTGGGCTACATTTAAGGGCTTGGCCAAAACTGAGGAGTGGTGAACTAATGCAAGGCTCTTACACAACTAAAAGCTGAATTTTATTGAATGTTCCTTTAGGAACAAGTGCCTACGTGTATAATAAAATAGCTAAGTGAAGAAGAGGTGGGTGTGTTAAGAATTTGATTAGTTTAATTTCTCCTATCGGAGATCGCACCAGTCTGTGATTGGAATGAACATTAAGAACTCGGAGATGTATGTGATTGTATGGAAGAGAAAGATCAAGAAACCCTATCATTTGTGCTTATAAACACTTTTAAAGCCCTTTCAAATAACTCTACTTAGCACAGCAAGGTTAAAATGGATTTAGAGGTTTCGTTCGATCTTCACCCCTTAGCACTATGGTGCTTAGAATTTACTGAAACAAACTGCTTTTCAACCACGAACTGGGTTGAGGGGTACAAATGAACACCTGGCCTCAAAGAATATCGAACACCAAATTGCTATGAAACCTAATCTACCAAGAGTGAGAGCACTACCGTTTGGTCTGAGCAAAGTTGTGCACTTTGCTATTTTCAAATAAGACGGTGCCAGGTATTGGTAATGTAGCTGGCGTTGTGACTTGCTGCAGCAAAGCGCACGTGCTAGGAGATAATATGCTAAATTGCGCATAAAATTTATTATGAAAACTGTCTTCAATGCACTTAGGCATAGGAGTGCCACTATGAGCCATTTAATGGGTCTAAAGCCACTTCTATGTGTGCTCGTAGTACAGCGTAACCTCACTTGCATTAGTCCAGCTTTGATGCTCTTCAGAGCATTCTCAGTCCCAAAAGATCTTGTGTGAACATATAAGCTAACGCCTTCGTGGTCATTGCAGACGAAAGCACCTTTTCTAAAGAAAGGTTACGCAGAGACGAAGCTAAAGTGAGTTGGTTGTGGTTATACCCCCAGTACGCCGCTGACAAATTTTTGCGTTCATTCATTTAAGTGGCAATAATCCGTCCCTAGGAAATTCATTTCCACACTTTGGCTCGGAGTTGTTAAGATGAGGGAAGTATTGGAGGATAGAAAAAAGGCAATTGGTCTACGTTGTTGTTAGGGCTTATTTTGGGAATCGGGATTTATGCCCAACCCAGGAAGAGTCAGCTTTGTTTTAGCCAGTGGGAAGACAAGTGTCCTAGTTTTCTGTTTTTTTCGGAGCAACTACATTTTTAAATGTGGTGATGTTTACCACAAAACAGGCATTTGATTTCAGCACACCTGATCAGAATTATGGAACATTGATAGTTTACGTTCCTTCACACACCCGAAGACCGCAGATGGATCGTCTTTCTACCTCTATTCTGTAAGACTATTTCCACTTGTATGATCCACTGATAAGGATAAGCATGATTACCATTAAAGGGGCTTCGTCAGTACCTGACGTTGTGATTGTGCATTTTTTATTCTTCATTGGCGCTTTGTTTTCAGGCGACACCCCACTGACATTTTTCAAGTCGCAAGAAAAGCGATGTTTTGTGCCTCCTTTAAGGGCTCTTCACACCGACTGTAAAATGCTTGACAGCAAGTCCAACTGTGGGTTTGTGGAATGGGAGAAATCATTTGCTTGGCCTGCGTTCGCATGCCTAGACCATCAGACCTGTCGACCTCCAGATAGCATCTTGCCGTGATTTTGAACGTTTTCACATTACCTTTAGTGGCGATGCACATAATAGAGAAGGTCAGCGAGAGGTTTTATCGGAGACAAACGCCGTCTTCCCTAAAATTTACGCGTACAAGCCAAAATGGCTCCTCCAAAATAATTAACTTTGATCTCCGGTAGTGCGTGGAGGGTCTTGAAACGTTGCTTCGCCCAGTTAATTTCCATTGAGTGGGTAAAGTGCTGTATGCTACAATTAAGGACACTAATAGTGATTCAGGCAATGTGGTTGGTGCTCGGCTGTTGATAAGGTTGCTGTCCAAATTATTTATGAGGATGTTTTAGCGTGAAGCTATCAGGTGTTGCGCTCATTCTGTTTTTGAAAGCAATTGCTCACAACTAGCTGCCTCTAAGGTTGCAGGTCTGATTTTCCTATTTTGGAATTAAATATTAACGCTGTTTTAATGGTACNGAAGCAATTGCCCACAACTAGCTGCCTCTGAGGTTGCAGGTCTGATTTTCCCATTTTGGAATCAAAGATTAACGCTGTTTTAATGGTACTGAGGTGATGAAAATCAGCCAAAAATTTTCTGAAAGCGTTGAGTGGGGACTTAAGTGGTTAGAAATGAAGTGATGCGGATGCCATGAATGATTTGACCTGCCTTGGTGAGTTCCGTGCTAGTACTTACGATTTAGCTCCTTTTTCAGCATCCATTTCCGGCCTAATGTTCCTTGCTGCGCTTACTCACGCCTTCATTTACATTCTTCGTAGGTAAAGATGAAATGTGGACTGCTTACCTCGTTGTAGGGCCATCAGACCCGGAGTAAGATTTAAGTGCTGTTTCATTCTCATCAACAGGTACTTCGAAAGAATCACTCAGGTAATTGGAAAAGTACAAAAACTCATTTAAGTGAAACGTGGATTTGCTTTGGACCTAAATACCTGGTTGTGAATTCGGGGGGAAGAATAATGAAGGAATCATTTCGACGAGCAGAAATCGAAAAGACGAAGGTTGCATCGAACCCCCATCCTTGACGTTGAGGAAGATGCACAAAAATTGCCCCGTTTTCTGTACCAACAGCTGANACGTGGATTTGCTTTGGACCTAAATACCTGGTTGTGAATTCGGGGGGAAGAATAATGAAGGAATCATTTCGACGAGCAGAACTCGAAAAGACGAAGGTTGCATCTAACCCCCATCCTTGACGTTGAGGAAGATGCACAAAAATTGCCCCGTTTTCTGTACCAACAGCTGAGCTCTTGTGACTCCTCTTTTCATGTTCTCTGAGAAGTAATGTCGCAGCTTTTGTGTACTAGATATGAAGGGACGATGGGTGTAAGTTGAAGACGGTGTAAGACCTATGCNTCCTCTTTTCATGTTCTCTGAGAAGTAATGTCGCAGCTTTTGTGTACTAGATATGAAGGGACGATGGGTATAAGTTAAAGACGGTGTAAGACCTATACGCATTGATGGGATATGGCATTGGCTTTTCAAAGGGCAGTTGGTGGCTAGCAGAATCAACTCTTGAATTCTGCACCACCGAAAGAGTGGTCAGTCCTCCATTTTTATTACTCTCTGCTTCAATACCTACCTTTCCACTCACAATAGGTTCAATAATTTCGATGCGTTCAGCGGGCATACGAATGTTGGAGTTTTCCAATGCTTAAGCCATTTGCCGCTTTTTTTGTCAGAACACTACTAGTCATCGCCATGAGGTACTGATGAATTCATATGCTAAGATGGCCATCTCCTATGCCACACGCAGACCTATTGCGTATTTGAAGAGACTGGTCAACGTTGACATGTTAAACAAGATCAAAGGCTAATACCCTGGCAAACATACCTTATTTGCATGCCATGTAACCATCAAGACGTAAGTGATTGCATAAGACAAGCTGTGTGCTGAACAAACTCTTAAAGGGGTGCCGATACGAGTGCCAAAGACTGCATCAAGACTGTTTTTAAAAACATGCTTAGCCACAAATCACAGGACCGAATTCCCGCTTACTGGAAATGGTTCAACTAAACTTGGTTTTACAATTTCTTTTCATTATTTAGTCGCATAATGAAGACAAGCTATGTTCTAGGCTTTCGCCGTCTGAATAAGCAGTTTCGATGGGGTAATTTGCAGGCCAACGTTACTCAGCCTGTCGAAGATATATGCGTGTAAGCGGTAGCGTTTGCTGTTCAGGCAAGTTTTATCTCTAGAAGCAGTCTTGGCTGATAAGTTCATGCAAGAATGTCACTACTACCTTGGACAGCATTGACAAGACAAAGACGGCCAAAATCTTATCAGTGCTTCCATTTTGCTGCTCTGTGGCCTGCTACTCTATGGCATGATGTTCGTCATGGGAGACGTCTTCAGTGCTGCATCTGGCATCGCGTTTAAGCATCCCACCACCACAGCTGCTGTGCTCTTGGTGTTGTGGTGAGTAGCGTCCCGCTTGCGGGCTACAGGCCTGTTAAATATGTCTTTCCTAACTCGCTTTGAGTCCTACCCCAAATGTAGCATTTACGCATGAGCCAGCCTATTCTTAGATGTAATGTACACAAAAGTGTATGCATCTCATTGCTAGCAATTCACTGGGAGATGCAGAGTATGGATAGGAACTCCAACTGAACTAGTGTTAGCTGCTGCCTCTAATTCGAACTGTTGGATGAACGAAAGTGCAAGATTCGATACGATTTTTCTACACCCGTTGATTCATTCGCAAATGGAAACCGGTGTATGACCTGCACTTCTTTATAAAACAGTTCCATAAATTATTTTTGATTAATTAAATGACCTTGATTACCGTAAGGAGACCTTAGATCCCAAATGTCGTCAAATGGTTAGGAATGGGAATGGAATAGTCGCGTCTGCACGTTGTATCTGTGGTAGTTGCATTTAAAGACTCATTTAAAGGGTTTTGATACTAGTTTTATGAACTGTTTCTGTTAGGTCGAGGTAATAATGTAAAAATGCACACAAGCACTGCGTTAGCAAAATTCTAATTTTTCTTTAGAGTTGTGGTTCCATTCTGAACTTGAAGCACACTCGCCTAAAAGTGGCTTATCATGCCTCACTATTTTCGAAACCAAGAAACGCAGTTGACAGAGATGATGAAGGGTTGAGAGGGATGAGGAGGAGGCTTAGTCTAAAAGATGAAATGCACCACAAGGAATGTATGACTTCATCCTATCTAAATAAAGGGTATAGCAGTCAACAGGAGATTATCAAGCTGTCTTGTCACCTTCGATTTTTCATTGGCAAGGTAACGACCACAACTGGAGGTTTTGACAATCCGCACGAAAGGTAAAACCTTCCTATTACCTCTTCTGGTAGAGAAGGCACCAGGGGTATTTGGCGAACGTTAGAATGAGGTTTTTGACTCTCTAAAAATGCAAACTTAGTAAATATTGCTTAGGCACTTCAGATTTCATGCTGAAAAGCTTGACCAACACAGAAAGGGCATTTGTTTGAAAGCCATCATGGCTTGTTGGGCTTTGCCTTGATTCGCACACCATTTTTGTTATTTTGTATTACCCGTTCTGAAAATAGTGGTGTCGCGACTTCATATATAGGGACGACTTCGGATTTCCCTCCATTGCAATAGCAGCCTAAAAAACCACGTGCCAACACCACCCAGTCCCACAATGTGATAAGGATGTCTCAAACATCCAGGTCAAATGGGAACAGCGTCAATCACAACAGCCATCCCATTCACTCCACATACCCATCCCCGCAGCACTTGCGAATCCCATCCTCGAGTCGTCGAGTCCTTCCGAAGGCCTAGGCGATACCAACAATAGGTTTGGCCAGAGAAAAATGGCTACAGGCGAACTCAGAATTACACGGAAATGCTGATGGTTGTAAAGAACTTAGCGAATGCACTTAGCCCTATGCTGCAGACAGACATCAGACAGGCATCATAACTGTGTGTGAGCCGCTCACAGGCACATGGGTATTTTGGTGAGTTAAACGCTTCTTCTACTAAGTGAATTAGATCTGCCGCTGGCAGACTTCTCAATTAAAGGTAAAAGCACCCCTTTGTTGCATAAAGGACATTAGCAATATCTGTGGCTATTTATTTTTGAATCGCTTTGGTGTGAGACTAATTGTTTGGCATTGTGTTTATTGTTTGCTAAGCCGCCTTTTCCCGGACATCCGTTTGTGCTGCATACAGTGTAAGGCAGAGAGTGCTCTCACAAGCGTTATTCGGCTCTAAAGTGGTAGAGAAGCTCTGTCTAGCAATGAGTTATTGAGAGAAGTCAGGATTGTTTGCATGTAAAACTTTGTGCACAGCTGCCTTCCACTACCACTACTAGCGACAAATAGGCGACATGATGGTGAGCACATTGTCCCTGTTGAAAGCCTGTAAGACGAGGTGCGGTGAGGGGATTCTCGCCTTCGCGACATCGCCATAGGCAGAGCATACACTCGTTAGCGTGGCCGAAGAGTGTGGATGCAATCATTATGGAGAGAGAACGGTGAGGGGGAAATAGGAGGAAGAGCTCATTAAATTACAGTGGTGCGTAGCCATGTCCGTAGGTCTATTTCCGATACACTTGGGTGTTTCCAAGTTACCCTCTTCGATGCGATTTGTCTTCATTATTCTAAGTGCGGTTGGCTCTCTTGCAACTGCACCAGTTGACGACAACTTGATGGAAAGGACTTTAGAATCGGTGGCTAGTGAGGCTAGGAGGACTTTGGTTAGAGCCTCTTCTCTCTCCAATGTGCTCCGTGGTGGTTAGTTAGTTTGTTTGTTTGTTTGTGCGAACATCAAGCGGGCGTTTGCGTTACTGGGCTGCGTTGACTGTCCCCGCTTTTGAGTGTTTGGGTGGTGCTTGTGTCGTTGTGGAGTAGACCGTATCATTGGCTGTTTAAACACCTATTTTTTCAAACACGCCGCACTTAACTTACACCATTTTCTCACTTTATCCCCTGCAAACACGTAATAGTTCGTACTGCGATTCGCTGCCGAGATTCAAGTAATGTGACTCACCCAATCATTAGGAGGGAATAAATTGCGAGGACAAAGCCGACGAGAAAGAGTAGAACAAGGTAGTAGTAAACGGCTATCATTTTTCCACCGTTGCAGCAAGGTCCAATGGTGATACTGCTGAGTAGCACATGGCCGTATCAGGCCCAGTCCATGTCCTCATGCGCGTGATGCAAAGGAAATGAAAAATCACATGGCTGAACATAATAAATAGTCAGATGCTTTAGGCTCCCACAAACTATGTGACATTCTTGACAGAGCTACGTTGGGCGGATCATGACAGCCAATGTACAAAAGGGGTGCATTAAAACTTAGAGTAGCTACATATTCCACGGCAAAGTCATGCCTCGGAATTGAACTCCGTACCACTTATCCCTGTTTGATACATAAATTGTGGCTCCTGCGTGACACGATCCTTTGTGTGCCTCTGCAATTTTCCCAATGCGAAACGTTGGATCGTTGCATTGCCTACTCCAACGATTGCTATCCACTTCCATTCGCTTCCACTTACTCGTTTTGAAAGGCATAAGTAATTGCTTTACGTCCCTTTGGCGGCGGCAGCTTAAGAGGGGCATCAATACGGTTGTGTCGTGATAAAACAATCAGATTTGCTTCATTTTATTTCGCCTTGTCACTGATTGGAAGCGTGAAATAGCTACTCAGTGACAACGCTGCGTCTTACCCGCGAATGTCAAAAGGTGACTTTTAAAGATGTTGGGCCCGCTACCGGCTTGTTTATCCTTCCTTCTGGTGTGCCTGGCGTCAATTCGTTTTATCTCTGGTGATGGCTAAATTTAAGTGGAGCTTTATTTGCAACTAAGAACAAGTGCACAACCTAGAGACGGCGTCAAAGAGCTTAGCTCTGTTGTTTCCGCTAAATATATCGGTCGTATCGTGGTTCGACTTTTGGAAATATGTTTCACGCAGCACCATATTTGCTCACTTCTTCTACTGCACTGAATGGTTTCACTATAAGGAGGAAAACAAACAGTATCCCCACATCGCCTCATCCCAACTCAGTTTAGAATATCCTGTTCTGCTAGCTGATGTTCTATTATTGTAACCACTACCCACCCATTTTCCCAAACGTAAAACAGGATGCAACCTGGGCTTTAAAGAAGTCACTGCTGTTTTCGCAGCTGGAAACTAATCACCTTTCCCATGTTCTACACTCTTGGGCATTGCTCTATGATTTAATGGAGACATACCTCAATCTAAGCCGCTCATTTTAGTTTCTAGTTAAGTGGCATTGCTTAAAGCTGCACCATCTTAAGCTGCTTTGGTGCGTGGATGAGTGGGTGGGTTTCAGGGGAGCAACAGACGATAAAGTCCATTGGTGCCGTCACACCATCAGTGGATCCATACACTTGCCTTGTCCTACGATACTATCTCTGCAAAATAGCCCCGCATAGAGGAGAACATCGAAGACAGAGTGACACTTCTTAGTCACTTATTAGCGCATGCCACCACACACCTTAACCAAATCGTCATGGCATCCTCTGCGAAGAAAATCCTTTCCTCCAAAGGCGCTCTACAATTTAGTCTAGCAAATTGACAAAAGTCCAGCTTACCTCTACATCCACCACCATAACTACTGAGCCTAACCTTTAGTAGATGCCCATGTCCAATGGCGCCCCAGCGACAAAAGCAACCAGTGCAGTACAAAGCTCTCTCATATAAAACCATGCGGTTCACATTCTCTCGAAGAGCGCCACAATCCAACTTGAAAGCACTTAGAGAGAACAAGAACAAAGGAGGTGGCGCACAAACTTACCTAATGGCTCACCAATAAAAGGCACGCTTTTCGTCTCTATGACAAATTTGAAAATACGGACAATAGCACTGCAGGTGTGTTCAAGTTCAGCGTCTAGGGAAGGATGGATAAAGCAAACCTTTTTCGTGACTTCAAGGGTATTGCTAACATCGCGAGTAGAATGTTGCGAATAGTCGGCGTGAGAGCAGGAGCTTGAATCTTGACGTGGTAAGACTGAAACATTTGCATTTAGTCCTAGATTAAACGTGGGCGTAAGTTTTGCTAATGGTGCTTTCTAAAATGCTTCACATGCACCTATGAGTTTAAAACCTCGTCAATGAACACAAACCTGATATGTCCTTTGCATAACCTCCCTGAATGCTCTTCCTACTGCCAACTGTGAACATTTCTTGGCACGTGACTATCGGTTGGACCTGCAAGGAGCTTTCTAAACGGATTGAGGCCTTCAAAATAGCTACTATAAACGAAGGATCTATCGTGGCACCTAGGATACAACAGCACTACTTCTAATAATTAGGGAGAAATTTCACCTCCCTTGCTGAAAACATGGCAAATCATCAGTCCAACGTAAAGGGAGTTACGAAACTTGCATGAATTTTTCCCAAGAAAATTACTGTGCGTAAAGGATTGTACGCAAAAGAAGAAATTTTTAAAAAGAGCATATTTTGCATGGCAACATCGTTGGGGCTCTTAAATAAGCGTCTCCTTACACTCTTGACCCGTTTATGTGATGCCCAGGTAATGCTTCATTTCAGGTAATAGAGTCGCACACACCCAAAGATTTATGCTAGTTTTCGGTAACCTTTGGGACCCTTTAGAAATGCTGCCGCACTCTAATGGAGTTGCTCCTACATAGGAACCGATATTTAGTAGTCCTCACCACACCCCACGTATGTGCAACTACTAAAGCCAATAAGTAGAATTCATTCCCGTTGAGAAACTCCTATCATCATCGTTACTCCTGCCTCACAGCTGACATCCCTTTAAAAAGGCATTATGGTTATTCCAGACGGACAGCGCGGAAGAGTCCCGGCAATAACACTCGCAGGAAGACCACACAATTTCCATTGTCATGCTGAAGATTAGTACGACTTGGTAGCGCAAGCTTTCCCTAGAATTGTGACAACTTTTACTAACCATTCATATTCCACATCTACAAATTCAAAAATCACACGATTTGCAAAGTTCTCTCAGCCATAGGAGGGAGTGCAAATGGCTGGACAATGTGACCGCTAAGCAACAGCAGCAACAGTAAGTCATTTTCAGTTCTCGCTGCTTGAAGAAAGTGGTTGCCGTAAAATAACACCCACAAACCCTCGACCAGTATCAAATTTGTGCATGGATGGATCAGAGCCAATCGGGCTCCAAGGATTGTGGATGGATGACCCTGGAGGAAGGATGTACAAATTTGGTCTTGACGAGCTGCAGAAAAGCCCACTCAAGTGAGTGGACAGTACTAAATGGATATAGTCAACAACAGGTCCTTCGTTGACAGGTCACAAAATTCACTTTAACACAAGGCGGCAAACCTGAGCCATAGGGTATCAATGCCTTGGTGCAGAAGATTTCGAGCAGGATTTGTACGACTATTGGAAGCCAAGTGGCTCAGTAAAACAGAGATAGACTTAAAAGCTGGCAGGGTAGGACAACTGTTTTAAACAAGCCCATCTATTGTAACGCTCTTTTTGTTAGCGTTCGATCAAAGCTCTAAAAGTGTCCTCACCAACGTCTGGTAATCCCTACTACGAGTAGAACGTTGGTAGGTCGGCGGGAGGAGGATTCCTGCAAAAAATGCAAATGGATAGGTCAAACACCTGTCGAACAAATAAGTGGAGTTGTAGCCAACAACGATGTCAAATATCTTTGCAGCGTTTCTCTGACGCCACCTCTGCAACATCAGCACAGCAGCGGCGAAGACAGCGAGCAGCGCGGTCTTGGTATTCACACGTCCTTTAGGCGAAAAAACGTCTCCTTTAGTCAATGCCATTTCTCTTTGACTACTTTCGTATGGAAATCCAAACTTACTCTCGACTGTTGGTTCCGGAGGAAGTGCGGTGTGCTCATGCTCAGGTATTCAATGAGTGGCGAAGCGTTAGGTTCTTTTCGAAATAGATGATAACCGGTTAGTGTCAGCACAACATCAGTAAATCAGCAAAATCATTACAGAGCCCAGCCATTTATACCAGGTTATTCAAGTGACTTCAAGATTTTACGGCGTTTTGATTTAATTTAAGGAAGACGACTTACAACGTCTCATTTAACTAAGCATCACTTTTTGGAGTCAATTTACCCCTGGAGTTGGTGCAGTCACTGTTGCAAGTCTGCAAACTTACTAACTTTAATAGCAGTTGAAAGGGTTGAGTGAGTGGTCTCAGGAGGCACCGATTCTAAAACAACTTGCGGAAGTGAGGCATATTAATGGAGTGAACAGCCACATTGTTCACAGCGTCATTTGTATGTGCTGTGGCAGTGTAGATGCCTGGATATTTGTAGAGAGTGCTTGGGCTATCCTAGAATCGCACTGTCTCGTCCTGTTGAGCGTGTACAACTTTTTCATACTCAATAGCCTTCTTGGTTCCGTCTTTAGGTTGTTTCTAAGGTATTCGAGTAAAAGAAAAGAACAGTTGTGACCCATTTGTGCCGTTAAGCATGGGGCTAAAAGGAGGCTTGTGTGACGTTTTTGACATTTGAGTAATTAAACTGACAGCCTGGTGTTCCCCTACTGGTGTCTCAGTAAACTGATGACAACTTGTAAGGACCAAATTGGCACACAAGGCAGAAGGCCCATCGAGGTAGCTTCTTCACGCTACAAGATTCTGCACGTTATCCAAATCAACCAATACGAGACATTCAATTGCGAACCAAGTGACCTGGATGGAGGAGTGTGTCCTGGTTCTTTGCTTTTTAGGGACCGATCATGGAAGCAGCTTTATAGTGCATCAAATTGCCTTAGGTGGTACCGAAAGTGTGAGCATGACTACTACGTTCGCCATTGGGCCATTACTTTAAGTGGGTCTACATCCACGTCAATGTCTTCCTATCTTTATGCAAAACCAGGATATGGTATTCGTTTCTGCCTTTGTGGTAACTAGAGTCGGCTGTCATTGTCATGGAGGTAGACTAGTGCTCTAAGAGTTCGAGATTCGGCAGAAAAGGCGGAAAGATAGGAGGACGAAAATCCTACTCTCTCTTTGACGAACAAGAAAACAATTGCCTCATTATTATGACTAAAAAAAGGAAAGTGAAGTTATGGATTAGGCGAGGATTTGAAGCTGGTGAACGGAAGGTAACGATGAGGAGAGCCTCCTTGAGTGACGTCAGCTTCAACTTCCCGTAGATATCGCGCGGTGGATCAACTAAAATACCCAAAAACTCTCCTTACTAAATGAACCGATTCAAGTATCTGAGGAAATGAGAAGTCAACCCTTTTGATCATGCTATCTCTGCAAAGTGCTTCGCTACTAGTAAATTGAGAGAAAAATTATGCGTTCGAAGGATATTTGCGTTCAAACTTTTCTTTGTTGGAGACGGAATAGGCTGTGATGCTGAACTTTGGAAGAGATTCAAGCAAATGGCTTGGGAGTTCAAACTTGAGGTGTTTTTTTGGGGAGCGACTCGATGACTCCACCCTGATTGGCAAGGTGATTGCCAGTGACGTACGTTCTCCACCCCGGCAGACATTTAGTTCCTCGATCTAGGCAAAGAGAACAGAAGGACTTGTGATTCGGGGCAAAACAAAACGTGTTCCATACGAAATACCTAGGCCGCTTCTTGACAGGCCAGTAGTCAATGGAAATCGGAATTTAGCAACCATATTTTGGTAAAGTGAAAGCATTGTATCGTATCGAACTTAACATTGGGCCATGACAATTGAATCCTTGATTCATTGGTCTTTTATCTGGTCTAGGCACTTATGCAAGCTAGTCTATTCAGTTGTGGAATTACAAAACCCAAGGCACATTCATATAGATGACTTCATAATGTCAGGATATGGCACACATTTTTTACTAAAGAAAATAAACCGAATCAAAGGAACAGACAGCATAGTAAAGCATAAGTTCTATTCATTTACCGAATACAGATTTAGTAGTATTTACGTACCGTGTGATTAGCAGAATCCTTATCGTAGATAATCAGCAAGCATTTCCCCGCGACACTGTGCTTCAATACCACCACGAATGGACCATCACCGTCTGCAGGTTCGTCGTGAGCCTCCTTAGTCGATCTGGTAAAGAACAATTCGTGGAACAATTATTCCAGAAGCAGTACCAATCTGAGTCAAATGAATGCCGATGGAGAGCATTGAGTCTTATTGCACCACACTGGGATAAAACCGATTCCATCAGAAGGACCTCATGACATCGCGGTGCCTAGATTACACCATTATTGAGAAATCGGCTGGTTGAATTCTCTTAACTTTTTTCTACCTACCACCTCCCTATATCGTGAGTCAGGCAACAACTCTAAACAGGCGATTTTGAGCTTACCGTGAGGGGCGGTAGCTGGGGCGAGAACTCTCTGAAAGTCACAAAATCCATGATTGATTGGGTAAACTTAGCAGAATCCTTATCGTAGATAATCAGCAAGCATTTCCCCGCGACACTGTGCTTCAATACCACCACGAATGGACCATCACCGTCTGCAGGTTCGTCGTGAGCCTCCTTAGTCGATCTGGTAAAGAACAATTCGTGGAACAATTATTCCAGAAGCAGTACCAATCTGAGTCAAATGAATGCCGATGGAGAGCATTGAGTCTTATTGCACCACACTGGGATAAGGCAACCACCCATTTGTGCTAAATGAGAGGGGCTTACAATCTGTCTTCAGGCTAGTGTTGGCAGACACTCCCTGCAAATTGAATTTGGTCTCCATTTCAGCTGCGATGTGATACTCAGCCTCAGCGTTGTCAATTGCGGCATATAGGCGTTCGTTTGTCGTGCTAACAAGCCTCCAAGAATTGGCACAGCATAGCTCACCACCTATGCTTCTGCCTGAGTCACCGGTCTGACCTCATGTACAAAGAGTCACCCACACGTGAACGTGTGTGAATGTTGGAAGCTCTAATCGCTATTCCGACTGCGGTTCGTTGCTTGATAAAGCGCCTCGCAACGATCACACAAACGGACAGGAGTGGAATCTGAGTGAATGGAAAGGCACTAGCACAAACGACGCCTTTGCTTCTACCTGCGTGAGACCGGTGAATGTAGATGTTACTCTACTAGTAGAGCTGAGGTGGTTGATGCCGCTAACAAAGGTTTTATTTCACAAAACAGAAGTAAACATGCCATAATTAAGGTGCCCGCAGGTGGTTTCCACTAATGCTGGCCTTATGTCAGAGTGGATAAGAAGGATCGCGGATCATCGTGAAGATCTCAGAGCAAAGGAGGATTAGAAGGTAGCTTCATTTGAGGTTTTGGATAATGCAAGTCTCAAGTCAGCAACTTTCAAGCCTTACAAAAGACTTTTAATAGAATCATGCTCCTCTCGTTACGAGGTCTACCTGCGGTAGGAGCCAATTCTCAAATGCTCATATGCAAAATGTCCTACCTGAATAGCAAGTAGCTTGAGTTAATGCGCTTTCAACTTTTAGTTCTGTCTAACTAAATTCATCGATTCGGAATAATCTGTGCTTAAAATTCGTGTCCCTGGGATTAATCTACCTTCGCAGTTAACTCACCCACTCCTTGATACAGGTTCGTGAGGCAGAGATTTTGCAGTGTTCAAGCACCTGCAATAGGCCATGGCTACACAGAGACGTTCACTATTTACGGAAGCAGTGGTTCATTTTACGACTAGCCATTCTTCTCCTTGTGGGGCAATGTGAACCTCTGTAGTATGCGGCGCATTTGATGCTTTGCAAAGGCCAAATCCTCCATTAAATCCGACGCAGCTTCCACCGATGTGAATGGCGATGGGCATAGTGAAATTAAATCTAGCGCTTCGCACACCGAAAGCATTTGTTGAGTGGTTGTAGTCATCGCCATTCTCATTAAACACTTTGCGTCCATCTTCTAGACATGGGAAAAGAGGCAACTTGAGTTCCTCATCGCCCACACTTTATATTCAATAGATTTGCATTACGCTCCAAATTCAGCTTGATTTACTTTTGATGCCGTTGCATTTCGTCTGGTATGACAGGTATTGTCGGCGAAAGCACTCACTGATTGGGTGGACGCAACTGTACGTTTAGCTCCTCCAAGCTGAGCACAAAACTACCGACATGCCAAGCTACCATCTCTATTGCCTTCATGGCCTGACCTTCCCACCAATTCCACGTGCGATCATATAACAACAATGACTTTGTTATCATCTGGAAAGCACATGAATGATGATGGTAGAGTTGCTTGAGTGCACCATACAAGGTGGAGAATTTGCAAAGGGCGGACACATGCTGAAGCCCCTCAAGATGGCAATGGCATTGCGATTAGTTAGTGCAACTAAAGAATCCAAATATCCGCAACTGACACAGCAGTTGCGAAGGAATTCCGATGAGGAGGCTGTACTTGATAACGCAGGAGTTGACGCGATGGCGATGGAACAGAAGTCATCGCCTGAGANGTTCCTCATCGCCCACACTTTATATTCAATAGATTTGCATTACACTCCAAATTTAGCTTGATTTAATTTGGTACCATTGCATTTCATCTGGTATGGGAGGTTATTGTCGACGAAAGCACTCACTGATTGGGTGGACGCAACTGTACGTTTAGCTCCTCCAAGCTGAGCACAAAACTACCGTCATGCCAAGCTACTATCTCTATTGCCTTTACGGCCTGACCCTTCCACCCATTCCATGTGCGGTCATATAACAACAATGACTTTGTTATCATCTGGAAAGCACATGAGTGATGATGGTAGAGTTGCTCGAGTGCACCATACAAGGTAGAGAATGTGCAAAGGGCGGACACATGCTGAAGCCCCTCAAGATGGCAATGGCATTGCGATTAGTTAGTGCAACTAAAGAATCCAAATATCCGCAACTGACAGCAGTTGCGAAGGAATTCCGATGAGGAGGCTGTACTTGATAACGCAGGAGTTGACGCGATGGCGATGGAAGAGAAGTCATCGCCTGAGAGAGACTCGCTCAGTTGCCCAGATGAGACGAATGTTTATGCCAGTTTGGAAGTCAAACGATGCCCAGTTCAGTCATCTGCTTCTATTCTCGCAAGGTAGGAGGATCTTAGCCGTACTTATCAAGGAGGCATTTCTTGGCAAATTCTTAGACCATAAATCTGTATTC
This sequence comes from Taenia saginata, assembly GCA_001693075.2. Classification (NCBI taxonomy): domain Eukaryota; kingdom Metazoa; phylum Platyhelminthes; class Cestoda; order Cyclophyllidea; family Taeniidae; genus Taenia; species Taenia saginata. The sequence goes on from LWMK02000689.1 coordinate 25,544, forward strand.
TTTCTTGAAGAGAAAAAACAGCCAAGCAATTGGAAAGTAGAATGGAGTTGATGTTGAGGAGGACTGATATGGCAAAAATGGTGCGGTATGAGTGAAAATTTATCTCTTGCGACACGACGGGGGACACTGTGGCTGTCAGCAAATTCGCGCATGAGAATAGTTACACCGATGGGTAAGTTGGAAATGCATCGCAAATGTTTTCCTTAAATTTGCGCTTTCAAAGAGCATACAAGCGAAAGTTTCAAAGTTGTCCTCAACTTTCTTGCACAACTGGTGCTAGTCGAACATCAACTCTATGGACCAATAACTGAGGTCAACACGCAAGGAAAGCAACCACTAAATTGGTGCGTAACCACAGCAGTTTCCTTCATGACCATGGTCGGTGAAGGCCACAATGCATCCCAAGTCCTGCCTGTCAAATGGAAATCAGAAAATGTTAAATATACTGGCATGGGCAAGGCGTTGCATGAACGGAAGTCAGACAAACTGCTTGCATCAAAACAACCAACGAGCAAACAAATGTGTTAACTTCGTTTATCACTGCAGCAATTTGGCTGTTAAAAATCTCCGGCATCTTTCACACGGTTATGCTACGCAAACGCTAGTTTCATTAACGCCAAATTTAATCGCTTTTAAGCATTACTAAGAAGAATTAGCACTAACCGCAGAATCCTTTAATAAAATAAGGCGTTTCTGGCCGCCCTTCTGGTCAACTTGATTATTTCTGACATTGAGAGTGTGTAAAATGAGAAAATATCAAGTGCAGTGATGCATGGTGCACCGTCTATTCTCCATGCCGCATGAGACAGTCGCTGCTGCATCGAATTACCTGTTACTGCGCTTCCTTGTGTACGGTGCTATCAACAATAAAAGCATCGCATTTGACAGGGAGCATCAATCTCTCTCTCGTGATCAACCGTGTTCGTTGATTCGTTCACGAAGACTTCTATCAGTCAAAGCCAAATGGATGGACTGGAGAGTATACTTAGAACGCGTCATGGGCAATGAAAAGCCGCCTTTGCGTCCATAGGCAAGCATTACTTCTCACCACAGGATGCCACCATGAGTTTATCGAAGTCTTCGTAGATGGAGGTTGAATGTATTCGAGAACTCAGCACTGTTCGTGTTTAATGCAATGAAGACACAATTAAGGGCTGCCATTGTCAGAATGAATGTGCCAATTAATGTACTTCTGAGCAAATTACCAGCATTTGGTACATTCAGCAGCCAAATCGTCAATGTGGTGCACAATTAATAAAGAAGGTGAATGAGGAGTGAGCTAGGCAACGGGAAGAATGGATCAAGCATGTACGTCTACCCGAACCGAGTCGAACCACTTGAAATCTCATTGACAATAGGATAGGTTAGATTGGTTATACATTCTTCACTTTCAGTGCACTAATACACGCGTGTGGGGCACAGGAATGCCACAATTTCTCACCGTGTCACACCTGACACAATCTCCTCTGCGATCTGTTAAGCAACACTGTGCAATATTACGTGAGCATTGTTTTGTGAGTTGCGCCACAGACGTCATCTCTTTGTTATCACCCTCGACCACTTCATCTCCTTTCCCTACGTTTCAGTGGCAAGCAAATCGCGCGGCTGCGGTTCAACTACCAAATATTTTTCCAAGAAATTGTTAATGAACCACCTATTTGTCCAGCATATTCCGTAGGCAAGCAGATGCTGCACCCATGGGATTGCATGCATTAAAACAAAGCAACTTCTGCGCATCGCATTGTTTGTGGGGTTTGTGATGGTTCCTGTTCGTCCTAGTCGTGAAGACGGTAGCTCTTCTGCCTTTCCTCCTTCATTAGTGCCGATCCCATGCGTCAGTTATGCGAGACATTACCCGACCTATTTTACATTGTCATCCAGTGCCGATCCCATGCGTCAGTTATGCAAGACATTACCTGACCTATTTTACATTGTCATGCGCCTCCATACATGGGACTGGATGACCAGTCTTGTTGGTCTTTGCATTTTCTCGAGACAAATCTGTCCTCAAGACAACTCTGCCCTAGGTGTGCTCCGTTGGATTTATTTTAATTTGTCAAAGCCCGATTTATGGAATCTTTGCCTAAAAGTGCATGATTATGTCTGCAGTCGACACAGTGTCACTAATTCACCCGCACACAGGGAGGCGGAAACATGAGTAACTCACAGTCATGCGAGAACACAGTGGTAAGTGAGATGCAANCGTCAGTTATGCAAGACATTACCTGACCTATTTTACATTGTCATGCGCCTCCATACATGGGACTGGATGACCAGTCTTGTTGGTCTTTGCATTTTCTCGAGACAAATCTGTCCTAGGCGTGCTCCGTTGGATTTATTTTAACTTGTCNTTATTTTAATTTGTCAAAGCCCGATTTATGGAATCTTTGCCTAAAAGTGCATGATTATGTCTGCAGTCGACACAGTGTCACTAATTCACCCGCACACAGGGAGGCGGAAACATGAGTAACTCACAGTCATGCGAGAACACAGTGGTGAGTGAGATGTAAATAAAGAAAAAGTAGTTCATCAGTCACTCAAAGCTGAGCCATTCCGTCTACCTCTACGGTGAATGTTGCACCACAAATGCCACCTCGATTACTCCTCTGTAGTTCCGTTAACAAGCATTCCTATTCCAACCCGCCATCCTCATAACATCGGTCAGAGAAGTGTGTCAAACCGATGGCTTCATGAGCTCATCGTTTATCATTTGGAAATGCATGGCAGATAGAAGAGGAACACTCGGTTGGCAGCTTCTACAGATCATCGTTTGTCACTCGGTTGGCAGCTTCTACGGATGAGGGTTGCCTGTGGATGTAGACGTTGACATATTGTCTCGTGGCCATCAATCCTATTCATGCCCTGGTGAAAGCTGTTTCGTACATGTTAGGTCCCTACCTGTTTGGCGTGTGGATGGCGATGTGCTATTTTCTAACCTGATATTAACCATTTATCTGGACCTAACGCATCATCGCTTCAAATAATGTGTCGTCGCAATTGGGTAACTTGGGCAATTTCTGGGCTAACCCTCTCTTCATCCATGCCTTACCGATTTGCTGCACACCAGTCTTCTGCCTTGTTTATGGGTCGAGGCTGCTTCGTATGGTAGATAGGCGGTCAGTAAAACTCACTTTAATTTTGGTCGCAATTANTTATGGGTCGAGGTCGCTTCGTATGGTAGATAGGCGGTCAGTAAAACTCACTTTAATTGTGGTCGCAAGTANTTCGTGCTTGTGTGTAGGTGCGTGAGTATGTGTGTGCACGAACTCACATTATCAAATTTTTCGGAATCACAACTCTTTATTGGCTAAACAAGCATTTGTTCTGCTCGTAGAGTAGGAGAAGTGGTGATTCAAAGTGTGTTGCTGGTGTAGAGCAATCGTCTTGGTGGCATCGATGGCCATCAGAATTCCCTTACTCCGCTTTCTCACAATCCAAACCAACTTCCGTATCCATCTCCTTTTCGTGAGTGTATAGATGGATAAATGGAAAAGCAGACAAGTATGGCCAGTGCTTAAGTCAAACCGAGACCTTTGGTTCCGCAGACAAGTATGGCCAGTGCTTAAGTCAAACCGAGACCTTTGGTTCCACAATCAAGGACGCGTGCTGCAGGGCTCACACTGCTCAGTGGTAAAGAGCAAGTCGGTCCACCGCCAATGCTTGACAAACTTAAAGAAGCACATTGGCAGTGGATAGCATAATTCACGGTTCCTACCTCGGACTTCGCCCACCGGCCTTGTCCTCTGTCAATACCAGGTTGTTTTCCACGTGATAGGGACTATCACAATGGAAAGAAAAGCTTAGAGCTCTTCAACAGAAATTCAGAGGCGTCCGTTTGACAACATCTTACTTGATGGCTGGAATAATTTTGAGTCTTTTTCTCTTATCTCTGCCGTTTAGAAAGTTCGAAGTTGTTCTTCACCCACCTGGCAATTCGCTCCTCTTTTCGCAATAAGCAGTACTGCTGATTTTCTTTGGCACCACACGGAGGGATGGTTGGGTGGTTTCGGTGAATCAGCTACCTACCGTCAGCGTGAAAATTCGTGTGAGTACGGCAACCACAGTCGACGCGGGGTAGGAGACTTCTCGACTTCTCCCAACCACCCGTGATTTTCTTCACTTTTTCTCCCATTTTCTGCACCGTCATCACGTGTTTAGTTAAGTTATTTGTACTTTATACAAAATGCCAGAATGGGTGCAAGCAAATCAAAGCAATAATTCACAGGTTCTCTTGATAAGTAGTCATTTCACTAGTTATCATCTTAACGGTGCTGGGGTGCGCACTAGACGAGTGGTGTGTCCAATGGCTGAAGTGAGTACTTTTGAGCACCAAATATTTGAACCACTTGGGGGTCGTCCACATGACTTGTTAAATTGACAAGACTTCGAGTTTAATGACGATTTACTGACTGGTGGGTTGCCATGGCGGGTACGACGCAGGCGTACATGCACGTGAGATAAGTAGCTTGACATTAAGGGTTGCGCAACATTGGGTGAATACAGTCTCGCATATTCATTGCCTCGATTGAACTTGGCTCTGCAATGGACGTCGGGGCAACTAAAGCGTGGTTGCACATGATTTTAGCTAATCTGGCTAAGGTAAGTAGCGGCGTGTTGCTCCTTAAGGTGCTTATCAGTCAGCCATATGAATGGAAATGTTGAGAACTCAAAAGAGAGCGTTTTCTTGAATGGGTATAGTTTTAGCACCACTAGCACTGATTAGAGCACGCGTTTTGACAAATCGAATTCGTAATTAGCTCTAAGTACCACTTTCACGTCAATTCGTGAAGTCCCTTCTGGGTATTTGCAAATCCTTAGCCAACATTAGGCCAAAAGTGAGAGAAATATGCAGGGCTAATGACGTTGGTTCGCTTACCCTTTCTTTCGATAAAGAAGCAGTTTTGTGTCAAGGCGACTAGACCTGCTTTGTCTCTCGCCACGAGGTCGAGGTGTGTCTACTGAAATCCAATTACAGTAGGCCCACTTTACGTGCAAGAAAAAGTATTAGTGTACGCTGATGGGTCCTTCGTCTCGAGGCCGTCACTCCACTGCATCTGCACATGCTTTGTCCTGAAAAAGTCGTCTTGAATTCAAATGGCAATGTGCGAATGAAGGAGTGCAAGAATGGCTGCTAGACATGTTCACACATCACTGTCTTAGCTGCTATTCCAGCATCAACGACCCTATGTTCAGTACTGCATGCTCATTGAAGAGCCACTTTGTGAGATCCAAAAGCGTGTTTATTTGGAGGCAGAAGATGTACTGTGACCTTGTGCTATGCAAGGAGGCAGTGATTTGGAGAAGAGCATGCTGCCTCCAGATCTCCTCTGTGGCGAGCGTCAAGCCCAAATAAAAAGGCGTGAAAGCACATAAATTTTGGTGCCGCATCCATACGAAATTTAATGTGGTACCATTGTTCTCTGAGCCAACAGACACAACCCCGCAATAGACCGTGCGACACGCTGCAAGCAGCACGTGCTACCAATCGATTCCACGCACGCGACGGGGAAGATTTTGGTCACATCAACGCTTGACATGCTGCTGATCGCGATTCTCCGGACCATTGCTTTTTCCACGATCCAGTTCATCCTATACGCCTCTCCTCCGCTACGCTTTGTCCTAGCATTATGTGCCCTGTTATTTCTTCACTGTTCCCCGCTTCTCCGCTCGAAGAACGCCAACAAAATATTGCATGGAACGAAGACAGATTTCGTAGAAATTAAGGGTGAGTCATGGCAGTACTCCCTCTACCTCCTTATCAAATTATTTACCCTTCTTCCTTTTTCTTAATTTTCACACGTTTGCCAAGCATTTATTCAGGTGGTAGTGTTCTTAATTGGGCCCGTTAGCAGAAGTTTGTGAGCCGAGGGTAAGCATCCCGCCTTTAAATTTTTAGTGCTTTATATTTAACAATATTTCGGCAACTTATACAGCAATGGCACGATCGCAGATAGACGATTGAATACATGAATAGGTTGTTCGATGGAAGAATTTATGAAACAAAGAAAGTAGTAGTATGTTACGTGTCCCAAATCAAATCATATACTCAGCACAGACAACAGATCCTAATAGACATTTGCTTACTTACATGTTTTTCTATTAAGCTCTTTGCTTTCCACCCCTTCTGTTCATCCACATCTTCCCACTCCTTCATCCCTTGCAGCAGAACAACTGCTTTACTTTGCTTGTGCCGGAGAGTTCGAGTCACCCCCACTCCCCTCTCTAGTTAGAAGAAAGCACTGTCGAAGGCGCAGATTCAAAAAGACCCACGGGCAACCTACATTCGCATTCAAAAAGACCCACGGGCAACCTACATTCGCAAGTCGTGTAGTTTCATTTAAGGGTGAGTCGCTTCTCTCCTTGCCACACCCATGCCTTGATCATCTTTTTGCATCTTCATAATTCACGAGACAGTTTTGAAAAAAGTAGCAGGCTGCTGCATCAACCAGAATAAGAAGACAGCCTCACCAACTTTACTTGCTTAGGCGGTGGGTAGCAAGCGTTCCTTTTCCATCAGTGTCTGATGGAGTTTGTATGACTGTTTCAGTTAGGTCATTGGTGTTGAGGTTGGTGCCACACGAGTCCGCCGATCGTGGTGGTGAAAAGTCTTCTTTGGATGGCCTTCGAGATGGTGGTTAGCTTCGCTGATGACTTGGCGTGCCAACTCTCTTCACATCTTTCCCAATTCTGCCGTTCTCCTCCTCCCGCCCAGTCTCCCGCCCTCGCGCCTCCCTTTGCAAACAGTCCTTCACCTTTCTCACTCTCCTCTATTCAGCGCAAAAATCCTTTGCAACACAACATTATTACCACCACCTCCTCCTCTTTCTGCCTTCTATTCTTAGTCATCTGGAAGTTCGGTTGTGCCCTAGCTAGTGACGCAGTGCAAGCGGCTCTTTCCATTTATTTTGACTGCATCTTGAGCTGCATCGAACGATTTCTAGGCAAGGCGACGAAATCGAGTGGCTGCTGGAATCTAGCGAACTTCTTATCTGATGCTCGTGTCGATTTCTCCTCCTCTTCTTCCGCGGCCTGTTCTCCATCCTTCTCCTTTTCCACATGATCACCTTTCTGAACAGCCTTGTTGTGACAGCGGACTGCTGGTATGCAGCTGCCCTTTTGGCAACCAGCAGGTGATCGGCGTTAGTATAGGTGTGGGTGAAGGCGAGCACCTACCTCTCCTCAAAACAATTGTTGAGAAATCCACTGCATTCCAAGTGGCAAAATGAATTGACAGCCGAATTTAAATAAGTAGATAAATAGGAGAAATAAAGGGTTGACGACAAGAAAGGGGGTGATGTAGCGCGTCTTTCTGCCCGCCGTCATCTCGTCAAGTAACTTGAGGAAGTAGGGCAATCAATGGATTGAATCGATTGCTGCAGCGTTTGAAATTGCGCGACTGTTAGGTGACACTTTCAGGCTGCATGTGTAGCATGCGTGTAGAAAGGGAGAAAAAGAGGGGACAGATGTGTGTGCGTGTGTCGCATATAGGTGATAGGAAAATGAAATGGGAGGGAGGAAATGATGAAGCATAGTATACCGTTTAAGTGAGAAATGCAGAGATCTGTTTGAAAAATGTTTGCTTCATCATGGAATAGACCAGCTGAAATGAGAGATTTAGGGAGAAGTGTGGTAGGCTGGTGATATTGGTGGCAAAGATGTTGTATTAAATGAGGGAAAGAGAGTCAGTTGGCGAGAAGTGGACGAATGAATGATTGAATGAGTAAAGAGAGATGGAGGAAAGGGGCGAGAGAATGAATGAAAGCAGTGGAAATGATGTTAATACTTAAAGGGGAAGAGGTGTTATGAGAGAAAAGGGGAGGAAGAAGAAGTAAGAGGAGACGTTGCGGCGTGAGAATGACATTGGGCTGGAAATGCGAGCGACAGGCAATTGTTGCTTAAATGACTCCAGTAGGGAGTCGGTGATGTTTGGTATGACAAGAAGATGGGTGTGATC
>LWMK02000690.1:0-29832 GCA_001693075.2 Taenia saginata
CAAATACGATGTCGAGCATTTTGCCTACTCATTTTTTTCAGGGAACTCCGGGATTTTTGGCACCAACTCACTAGGCAAGCTAGTAAACCACAGAACTGCCTTGCACTACAAAACCGCAATAGGGAAATAAGCAATTCACCCTCATATTAAAATTCCTCGCGCAATGTCCACAATCAAGTAAGTTTCTTTTACCTTACCCTGCTTGCTTTTCGACAATTCTCTTTGATTCCTATTAGTGCTAGGGGATGTTTACGCCATTTCCACTGAACTTAAGATTGATAGTAAGCTGCGTCCTGATGCACCCCACCCATTGTAATTTTTCAAACCTTCATTACACGATAAGAACTCTGTCCTTATCAATCAGACTGAATTCGTCGGGGACAGCCGTCAAAAAGTGCGTCTTTATAAGCCAGTGTTGGCCAGAAAACCCAAATGGAGCTGTTCTTATGCCCAAAAGTAATCCAAGTCATAAACTTTGGGTTTTTAATTTGCTGAGATGACCTGCTAATGGCATACAGGTTCTGCTAATTGCATTTTAAATCAAATTTATAGAATTTTGCCTAGCCAAACCCTGGATTTCCCACATTAGCCATGCTACTTATAGTTAACAAGTGTGCGTAGCAACTGCATAAATGAAACGAAAGTGTACGGCAGGGTTAGCACTAAAGAGCGCTGACTCCGTTTCCAAGCATAAATGCTGCGTGTAAGTCCTTAATTTTAGTAAAATAAACTAAAAGCATGATGTGCCGACTTATCAAAAGAGTACTTCAACTAAGCAAAGGGACGAATGATAAGCAGGGAAGAATAAATGAAATTGCATGGTATGTTAAAAGGTAAAATGCCAGATACCGAACGAAGAATAAAGACGTTTAAAGAAATTCACAAAGAATTCAACAAATTTTGGCACAAAATAGTGCATTTTAATGCTTATGCTGCCAATTATTAAAGCAAAAATAGCAACTTAATAGCACACTCTAAAATTCCTCGAATGATTCGAGCAAAAAATGCCATATTATGACTATGGAACAGCGCATAGGCATGCCGTGTTACATTTTTTAAGTCAATGTGCGACTTGTTACTCCACCTTAAGATATGTACTGTTGGGTGACAGCTGGACCGTGACTGAGGTGGAGCATCCTTAAATCGTAGCTGAGGCATGTGTTTCGCTACGAGATTTACATGGCTTTAAATAGGGAGACGAAGACTCGCTTGGCCTTATTTTAGTACAAAAGTGGAATTAACCAGAACGTTGATCACAAAGTGGTGAATAGGCCACTTATCGCTCCATTGATGACAGCCCATTCATTCGTTATGTTCGCCAATCAAAAGGTGATTAATGCTACTGACTAACACACATTTTGAGGGCTTTGGTTCTATTTTTGCCTATTAAAATAAACGGAAATAAATCGGGTAAATTAACGGCTAATAAACCTAATACTGCTCAAGCGTCTATACACAGACACGCAAACAGTGTTGAGATTAGTGCGGCTCGTCAATTAATAGCACTTTGATTCTGCTCCTTCTTATGCTCATTCGGGGTAGCAGTTGTGGATCAGGTGAATCGCATGGTGCAGGAAAAGGCTTCTTGGCCAGTGTAGATTTAAGCAGGGTCCGTGTAAAAGGAGGCAGGCGTTGAAGCAAGGTGATTACGATACCATAAAAAACATACAGGCCAATATTTAATCTTCCAAGAAGAATCCTGGCACTCAAATGCTAATGATGTGCCACGTTTAACCCACACTTTTTCTGCTCCCCCTCGTTTGTTGTAACATAGGATTGGAAGTCGGCTGATACCGCATATTAGCATGTTTTGCCAAAAGCCTCTGGGCTTACAGTTGCACATATTACGAAGCCGACATCCTCTATAAGCATCTCGTTTTATCCTAAAAAAGGTTGAGAACGAGATTTCTTGTTTGACAGTGCAAATATTATTGGTCTACATGCTTGCCGATTTGCTTCACATACTCTTCTCATCCTTTTAAAAGACCGATGTTTTATGAGGCGAAGTAAATTCTACTACGCGTCAGACAACAAATCCGCATTGTGTACGAGAATACTTCTCCTTGTTTCGCATTCTGGCGATTAAACGCGAAAGTAGACCACTGCCATTACGTAGCAACGTTGAGTAGGTTTGCACAATCGCACAATCCATTGCGTACCAGCTTTGGCATTTGTAATTCGACGGTTTGACGTGTAGATGCTGTGATGTACTTTAAGAGGATCACAAACGCTCTCACTGATATGGCAAAGGGAGGGTTTACTGTATGCAGATGGAGAGCAGCCCTGCCTTGCTACAATTTACTGACTCAAGTACCACCTAATTGATACTTGAAGGCCAAAAATATTTTACGTTTCATTCTTTCGTCTTCGTCCTCAAATGCACTTGCAGAGGTCTATCCCACTGCAGTAGGGTAGCTGACGACTAAGGGAGATGGTCACACAACTCACTGGCATACACTGATATGGTTTGGGTAAAATGGGTGCTGATAAATCCATATCTTACGTCCTCTTAGAAATGCAGAGTGTCACGAGTTCCAGTGAGTTAGCATCAAATATTGTAAAAAGAAGAGGAAAAATGTCACGCGAATTATTGTTGAACCTAGCAAACATGAGGTTAAATAGTTAAGCTATTGTTGCTCGACACTTCTTGGCAAAACAGCTTCTTAAGGTGAGGTCTTCCATGAAAAAGATCGGAATGCGTTTCTCTTACATTTGAACACTTGCACCGCAAATCTCTCTCCCCCTTCCACCATGTGTGGACCAACTTTGCAACAATTAATTGTTGAACTTGACAGCATGCAAACCCAACATTGGAATATATCACTACATCTTCGCATGATAGTAAGTTTAGCATCAAACTCTTCAAATCAGGTTAATAAGAGTGCCGCAAATGATGCGCCAGAAACGTAGCATTAACACAATTGATGGTCTCGCCAGCCAGTTTGCAAACAAAGGCCAGTAGTGCAGCTTTCATTCTTTCCAATAATAACTAGCCACTAAATGCACTTAGAGGCTTAATTTTGGTTAGAAATGCACGCGCAAATATTTCAGCTCGCGTAGTCGTATGTGCTGATGATCAGTGAACGCTAAACCATCGTCGAGGTGATCTCAGTCTTTTTAACAGAGTGAGTCAATTTTCTTCCTTTGGCAAGGTGAATGTATGCTAATTAACCAACCCGTAGTCAAAGAGTAGAACATTGACCATTTTAGGAACTGGACTTAGCCATCTTTAATTAATAAGATCAGTGAAGCAGCTGCCATGGGATAATAACAAGTGAAAGTCAACATTCATCAAATTTGTTTAGCTTAAGCAAAAGTGAAGAGAAAATGTGCTAGCCTTGACAAAAACGAAAAAAAAAAAGATTTGAATGGAGCATACCAAGTACAGCAACGAGTCTACCACTACCTCGCAGCATAACCACACACAAGGTACGTAATTAAAGATTTAACGAAGCGAATGTAGACTGGACACAATTCAAAGGACAGCGTGGAAATTTATAAAGGCTGCAAATAGAGGTAGGACAGCGTACTACTTTCCTCCCAATGTTAAAATTTCTTAGTTTAATTGGAATGGAAAAGATTCCTCTTGCACTTGGCATCCGATAATCACGACTTCGTTGGGGGCCACTGCGAAGCATGAAACAGTCAGANTAATTGGAATGGAAAAGATTCCTCTTGCACTTGGCATCCGATAATCACGACTTTGTTGGGGGCCACTGCGAAGCATGAAACAGTCAGATGTCTTATGCACACCACCTTCGCTGTCGTGCTGTTTACGAGAAATGATTAAAAAGTGGAGTAGTGAAGAAAAGAGACTTGGTTGTAATCAACCTGGCGTTAACCTTATCGATGTCTCCCATTATTGTTGCCAATGAAGGCAGCACTTGCCCAAAATTTACTTAGACATGCTATGATGCGAAGGAAGCCAGGGCTTTAGTGCTTCACGGCTATACGTTCTAGCAATTAGATAAATGAACTAAGCACTCTCTTATGAGCAAGACAAATTTTACCCCTGCGATAGCAAGCTTTGTTCTTCACAATAGCACCCCACTTACGCAAAATCAACCCGGGGACTGCGACACAAGGTCTACTTCCATTGTGTAAGCCCTATGCAAGCACCTACTATATATGCTGAAGTAGATGATATAGTAGAACCCACTTCCTGTCACCTGAAAGCAAAATACGGGTGCAAAATCCATGTGCACCACTTTGTTTCCATTCCCGGCAAAATAAAATGCTAAACAAGAATGGTGAGCAGACCAATCAGAAGGCTCAAAGACATCTTCATCAACCACTTAACGTTAGGTTATTTGAGACGCCAGCTCATAACTTCTATTTGATCCTCATAGTTTGTAGATTAGTAAACACTTTCAGCTTTGTTGACAAAAACGCTAGAGTGTAGGTTCAAGCATACCAAAACGGAGTCTTCTAAAATGCTTAGTGTATAAAATCGTCCTTCTTGACGAATCATTTCCCGCCTTTTATAGAAAGGCCAATTTTTATGCAAGCTCCTTAAGTGAGGAACATAACGAAGAAGCGAACAATTGAATTGCTAAAAACTTTAACCGTATATCTGCACTCCTCAAAATATTGACTGAACATGCGATGACCGCTCCTCTGAAGTTCAATCACATATAATGTTGAGGACAGATCCAGAGGATCCTTGTGCTCACTCCTTGAATTCATCGTAGCCTCTTTAGCGAAGACTCCCTTACCTTGCCTTCCTCACCGTTAATCTCTGTATCTGGGGATGCGGACGGTGCTCCACGTCATTCAGGAGTTTCCTTTATTCGTTGTATGCTTTTATCGCGACCATCATGGTAGGAATGAACCATTTTTGGATATGCTTCCCTATGTGCACACAGTTCTGTTTGCACAAACACGTACATAATCAATGGCATATATTTGTCCATAGATCTTTATGTCCATGCATATTTATTTTGAGACAGGTTACATATAAAAAATCAGGTGGAACAGCTCTTACTATAACAAGCACCAATAAGTCGCGCACCAAGTGGTCAAATAAAAAATCGTGACAAAACTTTAGCATTTTCTTTTGCATGAGTTTAACTTGTTGCAGCATGCTTGAATCTGAGCTGTCCGATTTGCTTAATAACTCAAGGGAACTTTGGGCTGCTCCTGTGGCATCAATAAAGTAAGGCACATAGCAAAGCCTTTTAATAAAGCTCTCCTTGTGCTCTTTGCATGGTAAAAGCACTTTGCTTTGAACCCAAAAACAGTCTAAGGTCACAACTGGTGCCAACTCTGCTTTGCTCCTTTTCCAAACTTTGCAGTTCTCCCCATTCATTTCTGTGGATCACACTTCCGTGAGTGTGGGCCTATTATTCTTTTAATCTGTTCCACAGCCATTGCTTCGGGTTCCATGCAACACTCGCCCAAATGTATGCACTTTTGCAATCCTCTGGCCGAAATTACGAAGGATTTCGAGGTGCGCATTCGCTGCATGGAGTGCTTCTCAGAATACTTGGCATGGAACGCGATGTTCAATCATATGCGTTTGCAGCACTCCTGCATTTATTTCTTTATCTCCCAGGCATGTTTCCTAGTGAAAGCTTATTGTAACACCCTGGTGCCACCCTTTTTTGGGCATTTGTTATGAAATATTTGAGCAGATTGCAAGCAAAAGCTACTACGTATGCGAAATTCGTAAGTGTTTGGTGATTTTTACGTTAAAGTTTTGGCTTGCAAATGGCAATCGAGAAAGATGGGGGTATTTAATGCGTAGAGATATGTATGTGTAAGTCATGGAAGCTCCGTTGTGGGGTAGTCAGACTGCGTGGAAGTAAATGGGCGCTGCATGGTAAATATGATGGGGGAAACCTCGTATTGCATTGGCAGCTTAGCTAGGTTAGAAGATGCTGGAGTAATATCGCGCATTTAGCAGTTGAGCCCGTTACCATGCACAAACAGACATTTAAATGAGTTGCGCATAATAAAAAAATTCTGTTTGAGTTATAGGGCTATTGAACGAGCTGCCATAAATTATCTTCCATGGAAGTCTACTCATCTGTTTGCCCTACCGGTGGAAGCGAGTCAAATATAAGGCAAGATTTTTGCACTTACATTGTTACACTCAAGAGTAGGTTTTCGGTACAGTAATGGGTAATTGGTTAGAAAATGCGGAATCATGCAGCAAAGTGGAATGAATGTTGAATGGAGAATAGAGATATTGCCATTTTTGGAGGTTGCACAATGCAACATGGCACTGAAAAAAACAGCACTTCTTAGTAGAATATGACATAAAGATGCATATCTTTTCACTACAAACACTAAAACAACCAGTTTATTCCAAAATCTTAACTAAAGCTACGTCTAATATTAGCAACACAGGTGAAGAATAGGCACTGCGTCAGGTGCGTGCAATTTGGCTGCTCAGCTGTTGCTGTGGTGCCTGTCCCACTTTTGTGTGGTAGGGATTATTGAGAAAGTGGAAGAGAATGACGACGCTACACACGCAAGAAGCAGTTGTCGATTAATAGAAGTATCCGCGGAGTGAGTCAAATGAGAGACGACCCATTAGCGGGTGCCATTCAAATGGGACCAACTGCAGCATTGTAGGCTTAGCAAATGATTAATTTATTCCATAAATATTATAAGTAGCATAAGTAGCAGTGGCAATTTCAAAAAATGAAGCAAAAGATTCGGTGGCCTTTCAGCGACTCTTGTGGCGTAAAATCAATCAATTTTTTGCTTAATTGAATCTTCAATGGAATACATTAAGATCGCAATAGGTTTTGATGCTTTAAGATCTATAACTTTAACCAGCCTTACAAGACGATTACGCGGACGTAGTTTATTGTGTTAAAATGAATGTTCTATGTGACGGACTTTGACGTCCATTTCATGGGTCGAAGATCACAACTTTGTAGCTAAGCCATTGCAGCGCAGCGAACAACATTCACTGTTGAGTATGTTCGAAGATGCTAAAAGAAAGTGGTAAACAATCTTACCATCATAAGTTACCCATAGATTGATGCATGGCATCGTGTACATGCCAATTATAACATTGTTGTAGACTTTTTCCTGTTTGTTACATAAATGTGATGCACTGACGGTTTCGTTGACCAAGAGATATAATCGAAACCTGTTCTAGTTTTCTGTAGATTATGTGATCCGAAATTAATACATAGCACGACTTTTATGGTATTCCAAGATAGCGATGTCTTTACTCCACTACTAATGAAGGAATTAGACAAAAAAGGAACAAATGAAAGGGTAATATGTCTAACAGAATTTGATTAAACCACTAGCGAGTCCTCGCCGATCGTAAAAAAGATATCGCTGAGCATTTTCTATCAACAATCAAGCTTGCTCTCACATTTAGCTGTTTAATTTATATGGAATGCTCCCTCACAAACATTTAAATAAATAGTGCAAAATTTAATTAGGCAATGAATGCGGAAGGGTAGGAAAACTAAAGCCGTCGAGGACCTTCAGGGATTATCCCCAGTACTGTTTCGCTGAAACGGCTTCCAAGCCTGCCAAAATGTTTTAGTGCGATTCCTAGAAGAATGACAATATTACTCGCTATTGAAACAGTAAGCGCTTCTTTGAGAGGTAAGTTGATATCGTGCTCAGGTGTGATCATGATAAATACTTTCCAAGTCAGGCGTCACAAACTCGAATGGACTTCATAAGAAATGTCTCCACAGTGATGCGGTCTTGGTTATTAGGTAGTATTAATATTTGAATAATTAAAGAGGCAACTGGAATACCTATCGGGAGGCCAAAGCCACTTGTTTACAAAAAGGCACAACATATTAAGTACCAGCTGCACACCAACTCCACAATGCGCAATATTACATCGGCTTAACCAGATAATTTTGGAAAGAAGTGAAGCATCCTTCCTGTTCCAAATATCAAATTTGTAGCAGTTGCTATTGAGGAGGCCATGGAGGAGGTGAAAAATGCTGAATTGGGGAGTTTGGTGACCCTTAGAGTCGCATCCGGATACGGCGGTAGCTCAATGCCCAATGAGATCGAAGCGGGATGGGGTGGAGGCCTAGTTGTGCTGAAACATATGAGTGTCAACATAAAATGGCACTGTAATGGTTAAACCAACTGCTGATTTACCTGATTAGGCAGAGATGTAAAGGGTCTTATCCATTGCTCATAGCTGATACCATAATGTATGCAGCGGAACGAATTTGTAGAACCCTAAAATTCCAAATGATTCGGAAAAGGTTATGATGCGAGCATTGCCTGTGGGCCTGTCGCCTTGCCTCCTTGTCTGCAGGTGACCACGCACAACGATGCAAAGGTGATGAGATCAATATCATAGGTTCAATTGACTATGCTACACCTTGAGCATCTCACTGACAGTTGCTAGTTTGAAAGTTATCTTTGTCCTACGGACCAAGTCAAAACGACTAAGCGCCTGCGCGTTCTGGAGAGCAACATTAATTCACAATGTAGGTCTGGCAGATGTCGGACTAGATGCTTGATAAAAGTACTCACTTAACATTGTCTCAGCAATCTGCATTTCATCCTCAAACTTTGCATCAGCCGCACATTATCTGCATTCAAAGACATCAGCACCTTAGCTTAAGTTTATTAAAATGGCAAACGGAAATTTTAGTTTGATTATGGTTAAGGCTGAGGGTCACAGGTCGTGAAACCAATCGGACCCAAGCTGATAATTTCCCCATTAAACAACACTTGGAGAGCGTAAAGTTGGTTGCCTCCAAGCAGAATTGGTGTTGTCCGCATTTAGAATCTCCTTCACTTGGTCTTCTACGTGAACTCCATGTGTAAACTGACCATTGCAAATCACCGAAAAGGCTCAAAACAACAAGCTTCTTAATTAAAAAATCTTTCTGTAGATAAAAATGTGAAGAATACTTGAATTGGGTTGCGTCGTTTTAGGCAAAAAAAGACCCACTTCTCTTTCCACTTGCTTTCCGAAACATAAGAAGGGGAGAAAAAGTAGCACTACATGTTTTCATCGTCCTTTTATTTATTCATTTCGGAATCGCAATACATTCCTCTGACGCACACAAGGCTTCGTGCGACGTGTGAACTTTGAACCATCTTATGTTACAAGATGGCTGCTAGGTATACAGGAGAGCATTGTTGTGGCTAGCAACATCGTGCAACTTCATCGCGATTATAGTTGGTTCTGCAGATGCAGGAAGAGTAAGAGCAGGGTAGGAGCAGATAGAATGCGTTCCGGTGCTTGAGACTGAGCATTACCAGATGCTGCGCGCATGATTACGCGGTCCTCGGGAAAAGAGACGAAGCCAAAAACACCTTGGTGCCAAAATAAGCATTCATCGGAACCGACTATTTAAGTTGCCTTAAATAAGTGGAGAGCCTTGCGTGTATCGAAATTCCAGTCGAAAATTTCTATAGCTGCAGAATGCTCTTAGTCTCATGCGCAGCGGTTCAATAGTGCGATGTAGAGGCGGGAGGACTGAGCACGTTGAAGAAAATGCCGCACATTTAGATCACGGGAACTCCCTGTTTATAAGTGGAGTGGTAACAAGCCAATATAATACCCGCCGCTTGACACGTTAAAGCACCTACCGCTCTGTTTCTAGTTCACCCACTGGGTCATAAAATGTATGGAACTTTTCAGGTATCAACTAGCATTATTCATTTTGGAAGCTTTTTAACGCTTCACAGAATGCGCTTACGCACCGGCTCATCATAAATATGCCTTTGTATGGAAACTTTTCGATCAAAATGGCATATGGACAAGCCCAGCGTACTACCTCCACAAATATACTAATCGAATTGTTTTGACGTCTTTTTTTACCAAATGCGCCATCTAGTGGAAACCACCTGAGGCCTGAAATGTCTTCTGCATACGGTCCGCATTCAAATAAGGATCTAAGCATTGTCACATCACGCCTGTCACAACAACTCTTTGCTCAAGCGTAAGGCCGGTGCCTAGGGGTTCTAGGTGTTCACAATTCCAATTTTTGAAACCCCATTAGTCAAGATAGAAAATGAGGCAGCCCTAATCTCGCAGCTACCTCAGTTCTCTTCTCCNGTTGGTCAAGATAGAAAATGAGGCATCCCTAATCTCGCAGCTACCTCAGTTCTCTTCTCCACCGTCTTTGGACCACTCACTTGTGCCCACTACAGTACCTCCCACTGTACTCGGAAGCAAGTCCCATTGATTTAAAATTTCGGCACATCGGAGGACACGTCCAAGCTGTGACAAGTCGAGAGAGAGGGAAGTAGTACCGGTAGATCGCATTTGTAGCGTGTCAACCTGTGTGGCGACAGTCATGTGCAGCGACATGGCGTGGTGATTACAGAGCCTATGGGAGCATGTGTGGCAGCAGAAGAAATATTTCGGTGCATGTAAGCGAACTCAGTTCTCTATTTTGTAATAACCTGATGTTTAAACAATCTGTAGGGTCTGGCTTGGAACAATTTGTCTAAAAGCATCTGACAGACTTGCCTATCCGCCCACTTTACGTTATTTACGCCGTCGATGCTACCAAAAACTTGAGTCGGAGGGTCTTAGTTCAATTTTACATTGACTGATTTAATGGTGAATTTTTGTGAGAATAGTAGAAAATATCAGTGTCGCAGGGATTTGCTGGAGCCCAACAACGGACGCAGAGTTAATCAGGTGATGAGAGATCACCGACCAGCTCCAATTTCCTATCTCATCAAACCAATTAGCAAAGTCTACAGGCCAACTAAGACTCTTATATGACCTTACAACGAAAAAACTGCCCTCTTTGACAATAACAAAAGCATAGGGTTTATTATTAATGCCAATTTTAACAACAATGTTGTCAACAAAAAGCATGAAATGGGCCTGGATTTTATTCGCTTTGGCTAGAGAAAGTAGACTGCAAAGCTTGAGGAAAATGAAACAATAAAATNACATCGTGTACATGCCAATTATAACATTGTTGTAGACTTTTTCCTTTTTGTTACATAAATGTGATGCACTGACGGTTTCGTTGACCAAGAGATATAATCGAAATCTGTTTTAGTTTTCTGTAGATTATGTGATCCGAAATTAATACATAGCACGACTTTTATGGTATTCCAAGATAGCGATGTCTTTACTCCACTACTAATGAAGGAATTAGACAAAAAAGGAACAAATGAAAGGGTAATATGTCTAACAGAATTTGATTAAACCACTAGCGAGTCCTCGCCGATCGTAAAAAAGATATCGCTGAGCATTTTCTATCAACAATCAAGCTTGCTCTCACATTTAGCTGTTTAATTTATATGGAATGCTCCCTCACAAACATTTAAATAAATAGTGCAAAATTTAATTAGGCAATGAATGCGGAAGGGTAGGAAAACTAAAGCCGTCGAGGACCTTCAGGGATTATCCCCAGTACTGTTTCGCTGAAACGGCTTCCAAGCCTGCCAAAATGTTTTAGTGCGATTCCTAGAAGAATGACAATATTACTCGCTATTGAAACAGTAAGCGCTTCTTTGAGAGGTAAGTTGATATCGTGCTCAGGTGTGATCATGATAAATACTTTCCAAGTCAGGCGTCACAAACTCGAATGGACTTCATAAGAAATGTCTCCACAGTGATGCGGTCTTGGTTATTAGGTAGTATTAATATTTGAATAATTAAAGAGGCAACTGGAATACCTATCGGGAGGCCAAAGCCACTTGTTTACAAAAAGGCACAACATATTAAGTACCAGCTGCACACCAACTCCACAATGCGCAATATTACATCGGCTTAACCAGATAATTTTGGAAAGAAGTGAAGCATCCTTCCTGTTCCAAATATCAAATTTGTAGCAGTTGCTATTGAGGAGGCCATGGAGGAGGTGAAAAATGCTGAATTGGGGAGTTTGGTGACCCTTAGAGTCGCATCCGGATACGGCGGTAGCTCAATGCCCAATGAGATCGAAGCGGGATGGGGTGGAGGCCTAGTTGTGCTGAAACATATGAGTGTCAACATAAAATGGCACTGTAATGGTTAAACCAACTGCTGATTTACCTGATTAGGCAGAGATGTAAAGGGTCTTATCCATTGCTCATAGCTGATACCATAATGTATGCAGCGGAACGAATTTGTAGAACCCTAAAATCCCAAATGATTCGGAAAAGGTTATGATGCGAGCATTGCCTGTGGGCCTGTCGCCTTGCCTCCTTGTCTGCAGGTGACCACGCACAACGATGCAAAGGTGATGAGATCAATATCATAGGTTCAATTGACTATGCTACACCTTGAGCATCTCACTGACAGTTGCTAGTTTGAAAGTTATCTTTGTCCTACGGACCAAGTCAAAACGACTAAGCGCCTGCGCGTTCTGGAGAGCAACATTAATTCACAATGTAGGTCTGGCAGATGTCGGACTAGATGCTTGATAAAAGTACTCACTTAACATTGTCTCAGCAATCTGCATTTCATCCTCAAACTTTGCATCAGCCGCACATTATCTGCATTCAAAGACATCAGCACCTTAGCTTAAGTTTATTAAAATGGCAAACGGAAATTTTAGTTTGATTATGGTTAAGGCTGAGGGTCACAGGTCGTGAAACCAATCGGACCCAAGCTGATAATTTCCCCATTAAACAACACTTGGAGAGCGTAAAGTTGGTTGCCTCCAAGCAGAATTGGTGTTGTCCGCATTTAGAATCTCCTTCACTTGGTCTTCTACGTGAACTCCATGTGTAAACTGACCATTGCAAATCACCGAAAAGGCTCAAAACAACAAGCTTCTTAATTAAAAAATCTTTCTGTAGATAAAAATGTGAAGAATACTTGAATTGGGTTGCGTCGTTTTAGGCAAAAAAAGACCCACTTCTCTTTCCACTTGCTTTCCGAAACATAAGAAGGGGAGAAAAAGTAGCACTACATGTTTTCATCGTCCTTTTATTTATTCATTTCGGAATCGCAATACATTCCTCTGACGCACACAAGGCTTCGTGCGACGTGTGAACTTTGAACCATCTTATGTTACAAGATGGCTGCTAGGTATACAGGAGAGCATTGTTGTGGCTAGCAACATCGTGCAACTTCATCGCGATTATAGTTGGTTCTGCAGATGCAGGAAGAGTAAGAGCAGGGTAGGAGCAGATAGAATGCGTTCCGGTGCTTGAGACTGAGCATTACCAGATGCTGCGCGCATGATTACGCGGTCCTCGGGAAAAGAGACGAAGCCAAAAACACCTTGGTGCCAAAATAAGCATTCATCGGAACCGACTATTTAAGTTGCCTTAAATAAGTGGAGAGCCTTGCGTGTATCGAAATTCCAGTCGAAAATTTCTATTGCTGCAGAATGCTCTTAGTCTCATGCGCAGCGGTTCAATAGTGCGATGTAGAGGCGGGAGGACTGAGCACGTTGAAGAAAATGCCGCACATTTAGATCACGGGAACTCCCTGTTTATAAGTGGAGTGGTAACAAGCCAATATAATACCCGCCGCTTGACACGTTAAAGCACCTACCGCTCTGTTTCTAGTTCACCCACTGGGTCATAAAATGTATGGAACTTTTCAGGTATCAACTAGCATTATTCATTTTGGAAGCTTTTTAACGCTTCACAGAATGCGCTTACGCACCGGCTCATCATAAATATGCCTTTGTATGGAAACTTTTCGATCAAAATGGCATATGGACAAGCCCAGCGTACTACCTCCACAAATATACTAATCGAATTGTTTTGACGTCTTTTTTTACCAAATGCGCCATCTAGTGGAAACCACCTGAGGCCTGAAATGTCTTCTGCATACGGTCCGCATTCAAATAAGGATCTAAGCATTGTCACATCACGCCTGTCACAACAACTCTTTGCTCAAGCGTAAGGCCGGTGCCTAGGGGTTCTAGGTGTTCACAATTCCAATTTTTGAAACCCCATTAGTCAAGATAGAAAATGAGGCATCCCTAATCTCGCAGCTACCTCAGTTCTCTTCTCCACCGTCTTTGGACCACTCACTTGTGCCCACTACAGTACCTCCCACTGTACTCGGAAGCAAGTCCCATTGATTTAAAATTTCGGCACATCGGAGGACACGTCCAAGCTGTGACAAGTCGAGAGAGAGGGAAGTAGTACCGGTAGATCGCATTTGTAGCGTGTCAACCTGTGTGGCGACAGTCATGTGCAGCGACATGGCGTGGTGATTACAGAGCCTATGGGAGCATGTGTGGCAGCAGAAGAAATATTTCGGTGCATGTAAGCGAACTCAGTTCTCTATTTTGTAATAACCTGATGTTTAAACAATCTGTAGGGTCTGGCTTGGAACAATTTGTCTAAAAGCATCTGACAGACTTGCCTATCCGCCCACTTTACGTTATTTACGCCGTCGATGCTACCAAAAACTTGAGTCGGAGGGTCTTAGTTCAATTTTACATTGACTGATTTAATGGTGAATTTTTGTGAGAATAGTAGAAAATATCAGTGTCGCAGGGATTTGCTGGAGCCCAACAACGGACGCAGAGTTAATCAGGTGATGAGAGATCACCGACCAGCTCCAATTTCCTATCTCATCAAACCAATTAGCAAAGTCTACAGGCCAACTAAGACTCTTATATGACCTTACAACGAAAAAACTGCCCTCTTTGACAATAACAAAAGCATAGGGTTTATTATTAATGCCAATTTTAACAACAATGTTGTCAACAAAAAGCATGAAATGGGCCTGGATTTTATTCGCTTTGGCTAGAGAAAGTAGACTGCAAAGCTTGAGGAAAATGAAACAATAAAATATGGTCTTGCGCAACAAACGAATTGACACATTGCTCTTTTATGGCCCGAGAAAGTGCTATTTTCAGGAAATCGTCGGCTAGCTGTTTCGAATAATCGCATGCTAAAGACTAAATGGAAGTCTTAGTGTATCCGAGGCTTTAAAGCATATTAGGAACGCACTTTAATGCGCATTTCAGGCTTTTGGCGCGTTCGTTATGGGGTAAGGCGAATAGAACTCCAGAGGCAAATGACTGACTGAACGAACCCCAATCAAAACGATTAACTCTTGCGGCGTTGCGTGAGCAAAACTAAAAACGTGGACTAATGTCAAGCCTATTTGATTAATTCACTTATATAATATGCCAGGTCGAGTATTGTACGTCTTGCATTACAGGCGGCAGCCATGGAATACAATGCCCCGTATAATTTAGCTTTATTCAAACGGTTTATTTTGACACTCTTAGAGATACTTACTGGTCAAAATTCATCTGCAAATTGACATTTGCAACATTCGAACGGATTTTCTCTTCCACCCTCACCACATGTTCCCAAATCTCCATCTTCGATGCTTTTATGCCCATTATGGTAGGTGCCCCATCTGTAGTAGTTACCTTTCCTATATTCCTATGATGATGGAAAGTGGTGAACATAAGGACAAAAAGAGACTTCTATGGCATCAACCATGTACATTAAATGCTACTGCCAAAAAAACTTGCATCTCGCAGCAGGAGCAACCCATTTTGAGTTGTTAACTTGATTTACATGCTTGCAATGGAATCGGAATGGAGTCGAAAATAATTAATAGTTAATCCGAATGGAATCGTAATGGCATTAAGTGGACTTTACTTCCTGATGTGTGCACTAAACCGCACCTTAGCACAAGCGAAATGAAAAGAATGTTTAATATAGTGAAATACCAAAATCAAATACATTCAGCGGTCACATCCCTAGAGATTCAAGATCATTTTAATCGTTTTTCGTATGCTTGAGCCCATATGCGCAGATATCTTGGCTAACAAATTAGTAAAGTGGAAAAATACCGCAAAACGATGTAAGGTGTTTAAAAAATTAATGCATGACGTATTTTTCGGTTGAACCAAAAATTATTTGAAAGTACACGCACTCCTAACGCCTCTAAATAGTTGAAAGGTTTCAATGCCTTGTTTAAACAAGTCAAATTCAGCACGTGTTAGTTTTATCCACTAATTCATTTCAAGCACCATCGAGTGAAGTTATTGCTGAACGTAAGCAAGATTTGTGGGCTGCGGCTTTAAAATGTGGCATGTGAAGCTACGCAATCTCAATAATTGTCGTTCTTACAGTTCCTGTATTCCGATTTGACTGGTTTAGTGCAGGTAGCGCTGTCTGATCCAAAAAAATCTACCCGTGGAAAGTCCAACCTATTTTACTAGTTTTAAAGCAGTAATGATTATGCTAATTGCCTTATTTAATAGACTGACTTAAAGCCTATCTGATAAAGGCTTGTTAATTTTTTTCATCTTGGTAGTAATACTGGAAAGCTGCGTTAAGTATGGAGCAGTTGCATTCAAGAAGCAGCTTTTGCAGTCTAAATCATAAAAAAATGAAGCAAAAGAAGTTAAGAGGGAAGAGGTGGAGCATCTATTTACAGAGATAAAGTCAAGGCACCTTTTCGATAAGATAGCATCAGGTTTGATGAAAACAAACAATGATTATGGCAAGAAAGACACTTTTCTTACCTGTGTGGCCTCGTTCGACCCGAAGTAAGAAACTCTTTGATGAAGAGAAGAGGGTCATTATTAACCGCCAAAATGCAAAGCAGCGTGCAGGTCAATTTTGACTCCATCATTAAGGTGGTCTTTCAAACTTATTAATGTCAACGACGAAGTAGCAGAAAGACGGACAGAGATCTCGCAGAACGAAAAATGCGTTCGAGGCAACAGTGCTTTGGAGGCCACGAGGGAATTGGATGAGTCACAATCAAGGGCCTCCTGCAGGCCTCAGTCAAATGTAAAGGTGAAACGTGACCATCAACGCAACAGATTAGAAACGCTGTCAGTGTCAAGCAAACTATAATCTTGGCATTCGGTTAGCACCTATCGGTATCTCACCTAAAAATTTCCGACATGATATTAGTGTAGGTAGGAAAAAATCGGTGGATCATCGTGAGGAAGTAAAAAGCACCTGATGATGTGTCGCATCATTATATTTTGCTCCATTTGTTATTCAAAAGGTTCTATAAGCTTAGCAACAAGTGTCCAGCTGCTCAAATATTGTAGTTTGTCCCTAATTTCAATGTCTGTTCCTCGATCTTCAGTTAACCTAAAGTTTGCTTAGTACTGCAGGTGTTAATGGTTCCCAATAGCCACGAAAAATGGAATGTGATTTTAGTATCTTTACTGACGTTTCTTTAAATTCTATTAATTTTGGCTAGAATCCAAATTTGTCAGCAAATTGTTAATTAGTAATAACCTAAAGCTTCCCGAATACTTAAGAAAAATAACTCTTATTTTAGGAACATGTTAGGCTTGTCAAGCTTTGTGTCTTCAAATGAAAGCTTTAAATCCAGTCACGGCGCTTGTGTGTCTGCGCCTTCCTCTAGATATAGGTTGGAGTGCTTGCAATAGGTCTTCTCTCCATTTGCGTTTAGCCATTGGGTTACTTATATGCATGGGCAAATAAGTTTATACACATTAGAGGTTCGTTGCTATTAGGCCAGTGTTCCTGCGACTAGCAATGGTGACACATGATTACCAGCACACATTATCGTTGTCCTAGTGCGGTTCCTAGGTAGGACAAAACGCCTGATACATTCGAATCACCAAGAATGTTCGCTCAAGTTGGGATCAACTACGTCCTAGGTATACAGGGGATTCCGGATCCTGTTATGAATCTCAAGTTGGGATCAACTACGCCCTAGGTATACAGGGGATTCCGGATCCTGTTATGAATGGCTTGCAGTCGCTATTCCTTAGCAGTTGATCACCATGTGAATAGCGACCTCCTAAGTTGGTCAGGTGGGACCCAGAGAGGAGGGTCGAGATGAAAGAGGCTGTGCGTAGCTCTCGGTGTTGTATAGGGGACTACTTCAGGCTTCCATCATCGCTTGTGCAGGGATCAGCTGTCTCTCAGGTAGTAGCAGTAGCCTTAGGCACTGCTGTATGCATTTTATGCATTCCACCCGAGCATTGCCTTCTTTTGTTTTAAAGTAGCGCTGAGGTGTCTCTGATCAAGCATATGCATAACTACGATGCATATTCGTACATACTTTTGTGCTCTGGTTGTTTGCTTGCGTCGTTGTTACCTCCTCGTCCCATTAAAACAATAATGCGGCAATATGCACAAGGCGGTGTCATCTCGTTTGTGGTGGTAGTCTACTTGACAGTGATGAAAATGTACTTCAGTTAGTATGCTATCTTTGTCAATGTGAATGGTTTATGTAGATGACAAAGGGGTTAAGCGCTGTTAATTCAATTGTTGCCAATCCCTTTTCGTACCCCTTAACAAATTTTGTGAGGAAGAAAAATTGAATAATCCAATAAAAATAAGATGAATAAAATCATTGCATTATTGCTAGTGCACTTACATCCTTCTACCGTAAGGATCTGCGGGTCTAAAACACCCCATACCACATGCTGGAGGAAGTTCACAATGCAGGCCTCGATTGAGACATGAACTTACAGGATTCGAAGTACAAACATTAAGTAAACCCAATGGGATAGTAATTCAGTATGGATGTGCCTTATGCAGGTGCCTCCATAATGTGCCGAACACAAGACTAACCGCCAGTTAAATAGAATATGACGAGCAAAATTACACTTATGGTTAATAGACTTGTTCAATGACTATTGGCAATTCTTTCACTTATAAGGGCTGTAAGATGTGATATAGATTAGGCACAATATCCCGGTGTCAGGAAGTATGCTAGCGATCTTTGTTATCTTATTAAAAATAAGGTAATCAGCATAAGCAGGATTACAGTCCGAGAGGATAAAGGCGACAGGATATTCTGACGAAATTGATGAGCCTGATATTTTAGGTTTTGTCCAACTTTTAGGGAAAGGGTTGATGGAAGTGACGCATAGTGGCATCGAGTTTGATTAAGTCTTCCACATTCGAGCTTCCGATATCTGTACCGATGCGGTAGGATCAAACCAAGCATAGCCTGAGTTAATCTCATTATTTTGGGTGGGAAATTGGGAAATTAGGAAACAAATGCTTTTCATGTCCTCCCTAATCCGTTCTTTATGTTCGGATTCCAGCCCGTCAAAGTTTAGTGGGCCACATGATTTAAGGATTTTGGGTTTCTTGAACATGAAGCTGTAATGATGCCAATGGCATTCATTCATCGACTACATCGAACAAAGCTCCATTCCTGACGAGTCACCTGCAATAACACTTTTGTGAGATCAACAATCTGACAGATTGCCTTCCGCACATTACGTTTTTCATGCAAACTCCAAATTTACTTGACCAAGAAAGCCACCCTTAAACTACGTCCAGGCCAGTCCATGCAACCTGTTTGCTGTCCATTCAAAGCATATAATACCGCAAATATAAGAAGAAATTCACAGTTCTCGAATGTATTTCTTTGAACAGACGCATTATTTTAGGCATTGTACGTACGATAAGTTAGACCAAATTGTTTAACACTTCGATCACAACCGTTAAGTGGTGTTTTGTTTTTCCTCATTCCTACTACAACTTTTACTTCGAAAATTTCGCTGTAAATTTATTAGATTTACTACCTTTCAAGTACAGCATTTCAGAGGGCTGAACTAATGTATACGAATGTACTTTTATGCACATTAACTGGAATGTAAATAGACCCTATTTTAGTGCCTATTTTTTGTGATTTATTGCGTGCACTAGCGCGAAACTTTAAAGCAGGTCTTATAATGAGGAAGAAGGAAGGCTGAATGCAAGGGCAGGTTACATACACGGACAGTATGATAGCCACTGCACACGGTAAAAATTATAGCTGTGGAGCACCCAACATGGCCTTACAACTTGTGTCGAAGGTTAAAAGAACAACGCATTACCTATGAGAGAACTCCTCACTTGGGCGTCATGCTCAGCATCAGCCAACACGCTGTAGTCAGTGCCGCTGAAATCGCCCACTACTGCACCAGTCACTTATTCTTCTTACATCTCACCAGATCTGGCAACTAAGACTGAGAATCTTCCGCCCATCTTCCGCGTCTATAGTGAGTGCCATCTTCAACATGACCTCAACGTGTTTCTCCGCGGAAATGGCTTAACATATCCACCACAACATGGAAGAAATTTGGCATCAAATCCAATGTGAAATCAATTAAAAGGCTTCCACTACAATCATCGCACTTATTTGCACGCAACGGCGTACCAAACACGTGCTTAGGTGTGATATATATGCTCCCTTTTTCCTTCAGCATCACCTCGGTGCAAGTCGTCATGCATGACTCGAAATAAAGTACTTGTTCAGTGGCAACTAGCTCTGAGTGAAACAATCATGTAATGCTAGGTTTAAGACGCATTTTGCAGAGAAAACAAAAGATCGGCACCTGCCGCTAAAGGGGAGATTATGAACGACAGATTAGTGATTCAAGGCAGCGATCTGAGAAGTCGATCCTGCATCTCGTGTTGTTTTAAAACTGTCCTGTTCTCATTCATTCTAACCGAATGGTAGTTTTGCTTGCACATGATAAGCTTGTTAAGATAGGAATCATTCACCCAAATAGTTAAAATGTTCTGGTGGTTGTTACGCACAGGAAACAGAGAGGGTGATTCATCGATCCTAGTGTGAATTAGTACAATCTTGGTGTGCAAATGTATGAGATGTAGATCCCAGAGGACTGTCTCTGTCTTAAGCTGCTTGATGCCATTTCATCGTGAGGCATCTCTAGTGGATGCTCAGCTGATTGTTTGCTATTTTTGGCTCAAAATGTAGCAAAGCATAAAGCATGAAATACAAAGGCATTTAACTTAGAAATTTACCATAGATAGCACCAATGCAGTTGCATAAATATTGTAGGAGAGAATAGGCACTACTTCACATCAGGTGTAAAAGTTGACCTTGAGGGGAATGGCATGGGTGTGGAGGCGAAGGCGGTAGAGGCAGAGCAAACGAAGACAGGCGCCGAAGGAAAAAGAAGAAGTCTAGAATGGTTTAAGTGCTTCCAAGTGCACGCAAAGCACTGCATCCGACTACTCCGACTCCATGTAAGTGGTTGGAAGAAAAACTAGATGTTACAGCTAGGAATTAACGAACTCGCCTACATTAGTTGAATCACACCACCACTAGCTTGCGAGAAGCTTTCGAAATTTGTATTATCATCTTCACCTAAGTTTTCTTCCGATCTTCCATTCTGTAGACAAGAAAGCCTTTTTGAGAGTGATACACATTCAATATTTTGTGAGTTATCAGTGGCTTTCTATGCAGATGACACCACTACTTGGACAAATGATGAGCAGCATGCTGTGTGAGAACCCCTACCAATGCATTTGAAATCATCTGCTCTGCAGAGGAAGGTGTCCTCCGACTGTGAAGCTAAAGCGTTCTCTTTGGCATGGCATAGCTGCATCGCTGACTGACATCACTCCTAATCGCGACTGTCGAGTTGAGGAATAGGAAGGTATTATTGCTATCACTCACAGCTATTCAGCCCATACTTTGTAATGAACGCCAGATTCCACTTGCTACCTGCGCCGCTGATTCTAAATTGACACAGAGAGGTAAATAAAGAGACGATTTTTATTAATTCTCTTGCCTATTCAGTGCTTTAAAATGAAACAGAAGAACCGTCGACACCAACTTTCTCAACATTGCTTGTTGTCGACTCGGCGTTTTATGTGTGCAACTATAAAGGCTGCCGAATGATCAGCGCTGAGAGCAGTGTAGCAATGCTACGAGTTCCACTGGAACCAAAATGAATGGTGCGAACGAATAGCATAAAAGCTAGGCCCCACTAGAAGTATGCAGTGGAACTCACCGTCGTGATGAGGAGCAGATAAAATGCGTACTGTCAATTGAATGCGCGTCATGATTCCGCCAGCAAATGCAACGGGGTGGATGCTGCCAGTGAAGCAGTATCGAGACACTTGCTCAAATGGAGGTCTTAAATTGGGATCACTTTGCTGCATCTCCAATGCCACGCAACGTGATATGCGCAAGGTCAAATTAAATGCATAAAACCCTTTTTCAACTATGAGTAAGATGGCATCCTCCTCACAGTGTGTCGTCATCAATTCCATTAAGCGCAGCCTTCGAAATCATCCATTCATTCACTCACTCTTGAAGTGCCAAATTGAACACCCTGTCACTAATGGCAACAATTGCTAAATTGCATTCCTGCAGGCATGCAATCACATCGAAACACCAATTCCTTGAAGGAGGAAGAATACAACGCAAATGCAGTGGTAGATAATGCGCCTGATAAGTGCAAGTCTGCCTCCGCTATTGATGGTGTGCCTTGCACCGTATTCTCCCCACCGTGGTCCATGTCTGGAGGTCTGGAATCACACCTGCTGCAGCAAATGTGCATGTCGTCTAAGAAGCTGACAGAGCTTTAAACAGGCTCTCTATCAATCCCTAAACCAATCATGGAAAGATGAGCAGGTCATGCTTGAGATTTTACCACTAGCGATGCGCGCAGCCATCCGGGCAGCACATCGATTGTCGTATTATTACTCCACTGACAGTGCGACTCACCGACCCCAACTACAAAGGCTGCGCACTTCCTCACACTTTTGATCAAATGTGCCGAGGTTTGATGCACCACTATGTCAAGATTATGGCTGAGCGTGGGGAGAATTTATACTATGCAGCATTTGATTTTGGGCAGAAAATGATTGCGCCAAAGCGCAGTTCTACTAAGAAATTCTCATGCGAGGTGCCTGATGGTCAGATGACCACTATCTGTAACTCGGAACCATGCACTTGCAGTTCCTAATTCCACTCACAAATAAGCCTCATTACTCACTCAAGAGAATCTCTCTACTATTACTGATTTCAAATTGAGTGCGTGGGCAGCGTCTGGACAGTAATTTATTGCACAGAATTTTATCCCGTGAGGCAAAACACAGTTAATGGGCAATGCGATCATTTTTGCGAAAAGAGCTACTAAACATGTTTGCTAAAGAAACCCGCCAACCATGGTCTGCACCGGAAAAGAAACCCGCCAACCATGGTCTGCACCGGCCGATTCTAAAGCAAAGTGTCATGCTAGTGCAATGCAGCAGCTTAATCATTCTATCGCGCTTTCTTTTACAAAGCAGTGCTCATCGCAGAGCCGGTGTGGTTAAGAGAATTGTCTTGAACGCGCACCGAGACGAACCAACAGCCGGGGTTTGTTGCTGATCAGTTTTACGTCACTATGACGAGAAAGTGGTAGACAATGCCAACTTGGTCCTATTTCAGCTTCTCGACTGAAGGAATACTCAATTCGCAGCTTGCAGACCTTAATTATTCTTTTGCAGGAGTGCGGCTTCGCACCTACATCGAAACAAACCACCGGCTATGGCCCAATTTCGTCTAGAAGGTGGTCAATCGGTTCCTATTAAGGCAATAGTTATGTTTGCGGTGGCGACTTTAGCCATTCGACCCGCTAATTATATTGTATGCCGATTTTTATCCTTCTTTTTATTTGTAGTTTAAATGGGCAGGAATAAGGAAACATGAATCAATTATGCACAGCTTAAGACTGTCTCTCCCACTGGGAATTGGAGCAGAGACTAATCACTTGCTAGTCACCATGTCTCGATGTAGATTTCAGCCAATTTACATTAGATGTGCTGTACTATTTCCATCATGATGCGGCCGGTACCCTAAATTATTTATGCGNGCTAGTCACCATGTCTCGATGTAGATTTCAGCTAATTTACACTAGATGTGCTGTACTATTTCCACCATGATGCGGCCGGTACCCTAAATTATTTATGAGGGAAGACTACCAGGGGCCACTTCAAAGATGGCATTTACCATAGGCAGGAATGATTAGCTGAAAATTTACAGCTTTGGAGCCAGATCTTAAAAGCTGCATGGTAACTAAGTGATATTGTGATTAGATGTCTTTTAAGATGGGTGGAAATTTGTTGGCTAATGCTGTGGGGCTGGTCATAACAGCACTGTTTGCAGTGTGATGGCTGTTAGTGAGGCTGACGCCCACGTAAGGAGTACAACCATAGATAATTGTTGGATGTTTGGCTTTCAACGAAGGCTGCGGGGTGAAATCGGACACTCCACGACTATAATTTTACCAAGCGTGATGACTTTCTGGCGATGTAAGTGGACCTACACCCCATTGTAGTTTGGCGTAGGCAGCCAGCTCCAGCATTTCGCCTTCTTTCTCTCCCATTCAAAACCTGCTTTAAAATCGTTTTGCCTATGTATGCAAAGGTTTATTCTCTTTTATTGTAGGTAAAATGTCCAGAAATAGGAAGATACTCATCACATTTTACAGCTTAAGGATGTGGCTACCTTTGTTAATATGAACAGAGGCTAATCTTTCACTAATCGGCACACCTTTTAGCAAATTGCTGTTTGCCTCCTGTGGTTGCTGAGGTGGTAGTATTTTTCGGTACAGTTTGCGAATTCCACATGAGTTAGCTGTACACGCGACGTAGTCCAGCTGTAGTGGAAGCACAAAGTTGGAGCTGTCTTACTGATCACGTGGCAGTGAGCTTTTGCAAATGCAGACATCCGCAGAGAGGGGGCCGTCCTCCAATTAAGCGTTGGACTTGGCAATCCACGAGGACAAATTAGAAAGTAGTCCTTTTTGTTGGCCTTGCTTGTCGCCGCCGGCAATGTAGCGCCTGTAATGTTTCTTGATAGTGAAATTTGATGAACTGGAGTCATATGTGGAGTGGATGTGCTGCACCTTATCGATTAGCTAGCCAGAAAGCCAATGCGCAACGACTTTACAGCAGATATTCTTACCAATTGATCGATCGATTAATTAACGTGAATGAGTCAGCAGTAAGGCACATCTGATAAGCGTGTGCACAGGAGCGGAAAGAGTAGCTAAGCGCAATGCACAGGAATGTGTATACGTTTCAGTTGCCTTGCTGTTAAATAAATCAACTGATCCTCTTTATGTAAGCATTCGAAACCAACATGTGGTAGGCATTTGCTTGTACTGGTTACCAAATGTCACCAAGATGCTACATTATCGCGTTTAACTTGACTTCAAGTGTCGCATGAAAAGTCGAAAATCAAATTTTCTAAGCTCGGCACTTTAATCACATACTTGTTTTAAATAAGAAAATTGTTTACCTTTTCTAAATACCAAGCATAAAAATCTTTAAAGTAATAGTAATAAATATGACGAGTTTATGCTTTTTGTATATCGTAAAGCCTCTGCACATGCCCGGTGATATATGTGGAGATGTGGGATCGGGGTTTGGTCACCGCTGCTGCGTCTGAGTTCCATTTTGTACTTAGTAGGACAGTTACGTATGTATCCATTGTGAACAGTATTTATTTGCTTAATAAAAATATGTTCAAAGTACTAACTGGCATAAAACTGTAGCTAGGACTTTTCAGGCTTGCTGATTTTACAGTTTTATTGCCTGTGATTGAGTGCTCGAAGTTTGTTAACGAATTCGCTTAAATGCTGGTGTAGACTAGGTCTTTGTAGTATAGACGTTTTCTACAGTAGCTACACTAAATGACTCTAATGGGTATAGGTTATTCTCAAATTAAGGCGAAAGGTGCGCTATCAGATTCTTCTTGTTCGTTGGTGGGGTGGAACCAGATGTGAGAGAACAGATGTTAACACAGACGCAGCATCAGGAAGGAGTGATAAGTCCATCACCGCAGAACTGATGTTCAAAGGCAAAGAAAGGAGTAAATGGTCGATGGCCTTTACTCACCACAATGTATTGAGGCTAAAGTGGTATGCAGTGGAGTAATTGCGTACTGTTGAAGAGTACTTTGGATTACGTGATGCATTAACAGCTGGAAACTGTGGCAAATGTGTAGCGCCTAACTGCTGCTCTAACTTATGCAAAAATACACCTAAATTGCGAATGCGCTTTTATCATAGACATGAGGGCTACTTTCTTTCACCTTCGAGTACAATGCAGTTGAGAGAGTAGCAAAACGCTGCTGTTTCATCCCACAATCATAATGAAGGCTATTCAGTCGCTAGACTGGCTTTTATGGCAAGCGTCTACCCTGACTTGACACCTCCTTGTATGTTTGCGTCTGCAAAAGCATGTGGTTTTCAAATCCAGTCTTACTGATTTCCTCAAAGTCAACCAATGAAACAAGCCAGCAAGCCAGAAATGTCATATGAACTGTGACTATCTTGCTGAACGTTCTACGCCTCATGACTATGAGCGTCATAGTGAAAGCTCTGACGGCACTGGAGATGCAGTTGAAATTTGCCCTCATCTACTTCCTCTTTGCTTATCAACAGTGGATTCGCACTCATCACCGAGGCCTGTGGGTTAGGCGTATTGCCTGGCCGCAGTGGATAATTACGTTTGATAAGATTCACTGTGTGACTTCTTAGGTACTTACACAGGGAAGACGCGTTTTTCATCTCATTGGTGCCTCTAATCCACTCCCCTTGCAGGAGGTTACTCACTACCCTCATGCTTGAACTCATGTCAGTCACTTTTGCAGTTGCTGCCACCGCTGGCGTAGACGTGGAGGATGATGTTGATGCCCTTGCTAAAAGCACCGATATTGGGTGCTCTGCCACTACCACCAACTGGTGCATCACCTACTCACTATAGACTCCCATGCCAAAGTGAATTATCGACCTCCGCTTCTATCTCATTTTTGTCAAGTTCTACAACGATTTGTTTTTGATATTTGCTTGAACAGCAACAGTGGACGCGAAATTGGAAGTTGTAAAACGCAAAGCAAGTGAAGAGAGCGGAAGAGTGGGATCAGGAGAGGGAGGCGATGAGAGTGAGGAGGATGTAAAGGAGTTTTTCACGGTAGGGGCATCGCCATACCAATGGGGAAACGAAGAGGCTCTAATTAGGCATTACGTTCTTCCCGTTACGGATGCTTGGCAAGGC
Organism: Taenia saginata; assembly: GCA_001693075.2. Taxonomy (NCBI): domain Eukaryota; kingdom Metazoa; phylum Platyhelminthes; class Cestoda; order Cyclophyllidea; family Taeniidae; genus Taenia; species Taenia saginata. Next base: position 26,641 of record LWMK02000690.1, read on the forward strand.
GCGGAGGGCAGTTCAACTTTTTCCTCCGTTGGCACGGAGGAGCAACGCAACGATAGAGAGGGCTCGACGTTGACGGAGCAACCAGCACCGTCAAAATCGCAGCCTTGGGTGGGTTGCATGCATATATTTACGTGAACAGCGCAAAGCCAGACAGCAGCATCTAGCTGATGACTGCCTGCTTCCATTCTAGCTGCAAAAGCGTCTGTGCATACGACTGAAGAGAATATTTTGTTAGTGAGTTAATAAAAGTCGTGATTAGAATGCTTGCTACAGTAGTTATATTCCATTATTTGTTGCTCAACAGCGTCTTGTCACGTTTGGGTGTGATGTGGATGACGGTGCGATGGGTTGGTGATGCGGAACAGTATTTATGCGGCTGGAGGGAGAGGCGAGTGTAACATCCAAGACATCGGAGAGATCGGCAGACATGCTCAGAGGCAGGTAGTCTTGTAGATGAAAACGCTGGTGGTGGTACACCTTTANGGGTGGGTTGCATGCATATATTTACGTGAACAGCGCAAAGCCAGACAGCAGCATCTAGCTGATGACTGCCTGCTTCCATTCTAGCTGCAAAAGCGTCTGTGCATACGACTGAAGAGAATATTTTGTTAGTGAGTTAATAAAAGTCGTGATTAGAATGCTTGTTACAGTAGTTATATTCCATTATTTGTTGCTCAACGGCGTCTTGTCACGTTTGGGTGTGATGTGGATGACGGTGCGATGGATTGGTGATGCGGAACAGTATTTATACGGCTAAAGGGAGAGGTGAGTGTAACATCCAAGACATCGGAGAGATCGGCAGACATGCTCAGAGGCAGGTAGTCTTGTAGATGAAAACGCTGGTGGTGGTACACCTTTATAGCACTTGGGGAATCCTAAAATGGCAATGCGAAACAACAGATTGGTAGTGTTAACCACGATGCATAAACTGTACGCCATCTATCGAACGGGAAGCTGCATGAAAATTGGAATGTAGCGAAATGTATTGGTGTTGCCAGATTCCGCAACCTGAAATATCTTCCCTTTGCATGCAACCAGTCAGGAATTTGTTTGATCAACTCATACACAGTGCATTCCATGGTGGGGGAGATGAACAATAGCATCGAGTTACTACATATTTGGAGATGCCCTCACTTCTAGGNGTTGGTGATGCGGAACAGTATTTATGCGGCTGGAGGGAGAGGCGAGTGTAACATCCAAGACATCGGAGAGATCGGCAGACATGCTTAAAGACAGGCAGTCATGTAGATGAAAACGCTGGTGGTGGTACACCTTTATAGCACTTGGGGAATCCTAAAATGGCAATGCGAAACAACAGATTGGTAGTGTTAACCACGATGCATAAACTGTACGCCATCTATCGAACGGGAAGCTGCATGAAAATTGGAATGTAGCGAAATGTATTGGTGTTGCCAGATTCCGCAACCTGAAATATCTTCCCTTTGCATGCAACCAGTCAGGAATTTGTTTGATCAACTCATACACAGTGCATTCCATGGTGGGGGAGATGAACAATAGCATCGAGTTACTACATATTTGGAGATGCCCTCACTTCTAGGGGAAGCTAAATCCGTGTCTTCCCACGACTCACCAATAAGTAAATTGCAGGCTATTTGCCCCTCCTGCGCATTGATACCGGCCACACACTTGTCCAGATTTCAGTAGTATTTTCACAGGCAGTATGACGAAGGCTGAGTTTCAGTTTGAGTCGTGCACTTGACCGCCACTATTAAGAGCAGTGCAAGCGGCCATCCGACTAGGCTGAAGCGACCAAGCATGATACGCCTTCAGCCCATCAGGTGTGCACAGCAGCCCAGAAAAAGAGCTCATTACGTGGCGGCATCCCCTTGCAGGTGCCTGTGTCTCGTCTGTCATTTGACGGGTTATCATACGCCCACGATGACCACAGTCAGGGTACAATTGGTGGTGCAAGTGTCAACGGTATCTTTGAAATCCAGTCTACTTCCTCCTAAGGTTAAGTCGTCTGTTCTTCACGAAGACGTTCCCACGTGTTGCTCCAATTTCCTGTCCTCCACAACCACATACCTACCCAGAAATGACAGCACGAGGTAGAACATCAAATAACCTTAGGTAATTGCAGGCGTTCATTAGTATTAGCAAATAATGATAAATTACTTATTTGGGTATGGGGTTGAAGCAACAGTAGAACAGAAGCAACCAGCGGCGCTGCAAATAGACGCATGTGTTCATTGACAAGTTGAATCTGTTCGGTTTCGCACCAAAGAATGCAATTTTGATGGTGCTAGTAGTATTGGTGTGCATACGCCTATAATTCATTAATTTTGATCGGCGGAGAAAAGGTTGTGTACCCCATCGATGTTCTCCAAATGGTCAGTCATCCATATTTACGTCTAGTGGCCTGTCCCTCGTTACTGGTACGAGGAAGGTAGTGCGCTCTGTTATGCTGGTGCAATAACTGGAGAGCCTGCTCATCACTGCCTAGGCTTATAACGGTTATGGTGGCATAATCTTCGGTAGTTTATGGCCATTTACTTCCGTTGTTTGGCTTTTATTCATTTGTGGTTCAATTTGAACTTGGATTGGGGTTGCACTAACTATCCTGTTTGCAGTCAGCTTATTGGGTGATGATGGGTCAAAGTATGCCTGACTCCATTCCCATTACTTTTCTCACAATGTTTTGCAAACAATTTTGACCCCTCCTTATAGATCCCGCCTCACATACCAATCATGATATAAGACCTGTGACTAAGGTAGCTGTTAAGCAGTGAGGGCGTTTCTTGTGGGCTTTCTTTCGTCAGCCTCTACAAAATAGATTATTAATAATAACTGTTGTTCCATAGAATGACCATTGATTTACAAAAGCGTAAGCCTTTGAAGTGGTATCAGTCGAGGCCACGTACTTCACAAGGTGTCAAGGGTGTCTAGCGCATCTTACTCCGCAGTCGTGCATATGTGAATTGGCTCACCCCTGTGGACGTTCACAATGAAATCTACGTATGGGCTCATTGGCAGTCTTTTTGCTCTATCAAAGATTCTGAGGCCCTGGTCTTTGTGATAGCTAGGCTGAGATGGCTACAATACGCCTAAAGCAGGAGTGCTTCAAAAGTTCTTGGGTTTCAACAGTTGTTCTGTTGACCACACTACAGGAATCGTCTGTTATTTGCTTCATTTCCTACAGCTTTCGACAACGTGGAAGGTACCAGATTCAAC
>LWMK02000691.1:5837-18885 GCA_001693075.2 Taenia saginata
TGGATCTATTCTACCAACCTGCATTACAATGGCATGGTATCGTGATAACTTCCTAAAGGGCAGTCACTACTGAGCATATTCGTCGACTGTGGCAACTCCTCGCCTTTTGCTGGTCATAACCTGCAGGATGGAGAAACGATTCGGGTCTTGTGATGTAGATTTCGGAAGGCTTAAATTTCTACCATAGACCTGACCTCGACAACGTCTAACAGCTAGTGGCGTGGATGGCATTTTCGCTTCCCTGATATCTTCAAAATGAATGGGATCATTTTGCAAGTAAAGATGATAAAGACATGAGGTTTCAGAATGCAATTACCTCATTGTTGTCAACTTGATGCACTCCACAAGGAATTCGGTATCCGCGTCGCATGGCTACACGACCACAGTTTGTAGGCATGCACTGTTTCTGGACTCAGAAGTAATCGATTTCCACCATCAACCACCCTAGACAGTGATGTTGGATTTCTTAGTCTCTTCTAACTGCTCGATAGCTATTTGAAGTAAAGTGGTACAGCATTAGTCAAACTCGGAATCAGTGAATTATTTGTTCCCTATGCTAACCAATTTTGGGCCTAAAATAAAAAGGATAGGGTCAGCAAATACAAAAGGGCGCCGACGACGCCTTTAGCATAAATGGTTTGGCATTTGACAACCCAACCTAATCGCATGTTTCTGCGACCGAGTAAACTGAGTACATAGGCGCATACCCCAGCAGTAATATAATGAACGCAACAGAGCGATGGAGGTAATTTTTATTACTCCGTGGATGCTAACGTCCATTCCATCACGAAATTCGTGTTCACTTACCACTCTTCTATTTCGCTTTGTTGCATCTTTCCTAGGCCGCCACTTCCTTTTGTAGTACTAATTTGAAATCATTAATTTCNGCCTCAATTTGCAATCATTAATTCCAGGACGAAAATATGTCTTCGAATTATCAACTCAGGAAAAATCACATGCTGCTTGTTGATACGTAGAACAGTAACGACGGTGCAGACACAAGACTAGCAATTACAATGTTACCAAACTCATGTACGCTAGGACATCCTCTAAATACATGGACTATGTCTGAGTTGGGGCAATCGGTTGCATCTGACAGCCACCCAGACTACTCATCTGGGTAGTCAACTGCGCTAATTACCTCACTCCAAACCGTGATATTGGTGATTTGCGATGTCAACACAATCACTCGACCCAAAATAATTTGTGGCAATGTTGACAATTATGACGTGGGTGTGATGAAGAACCCAGATTGCTTTGAGGCTAGAGTAGCAGCCTTATTTCGTTGAGTGCTCGACCTAGTAAGCAAGACACAGAACCTGCATTGGCACAAGCATAGTGGATCCCGGCTCTAGGATCCTCAGCTCATATTAAAGGTGGCAGGCAATCCACCTAGTCTTGCTCTGAGTAGTAGAATATGTGGTCGCGAAATCCCAAGTGCTCTCATTGCAATGCTGAGCGTGGATAGGACCGCTGGGCCAAGTACACACGTTCGTGCTGACTGGATTCTCACCACAACAGCTAATCATTTTGCCTAAGCCTACCAAATGAGCTGATTAGGCGTGATGGCAAAGTGCTCATGAGGCGGTGTTATGTGAATGGGCCTAAGGCATCATCACTGATTCGACCTGATGGCGAGTTGAAAGAGAGAAATGACTCAGGCAGAGATGTCCTTTTTGGGAGCACGATAGATTGGGTAATAAGTGCAGAGTCGAGATGCGGCTAGCTCTGGTTATTGACAACCAAGTCGTTCAGTTCCCGTACTTTTCATCTTACCGACGCAGATTATAAATTTAATTTCCTCTCCTCAGTTGCCTATTTCTCATAGTCATTTAAATCACCACAGTCAACTCGGTATGCCTAACTGCCACTGCCAAGTTTACCTCATGATTTTAACTTCCAACCAGTAAACACTCCTCAGCAAAACGTTCCTCTAAGTCTACCTAGTGCTAACAGAATTCTCGTGGCCCTGCAAAATGCCACATCCTACCTTATGACAATGTACTTGATACTGCTCTACCCTTTCAGAAAGCGTTGCATGTAGTGTAGAGGTCTCCCCTATTATCATGGGTTCAAGTGGGTCTGACAATAGCACGGACCTCACACAACAATTTTGGCTAGGTTGTTCAACCATGCAAACTCGAGGAATGGGTGGAAAACAACTTACTGCTAAAATGCAAGACAGGGTCTTTATCACCGATTTATTGGACATGATGTGGCAACAACCCGCACACAAATGAGTGTACTTGCAGACAAATTTCATTTGATGTTGTTTGTTCCATAACATTCGCAAAAATTTTGGTGCAGTAATGGCCAGAGAGCTGCTAGAGCTATCAAGACTCAAAAAAATATGAGAGCCTATCTTACTTGAATACTCTCTCTTAGAAATGTTTGATTGGATGCAAGAGATTCCAAGGCGACTGTTAAATATTCCACAATTAATCTCGTAGGGATCGCCGCACCGATTGTGCGACCACAGTGGTTCGGCACTCCTCCTCATTTTTCTACCCCTAACGCGATACCTCCATTAATCCAGCTCACATCTCTTTCATTTAAACCATTGCTCAAGACAAATTCACGTGTCGCATTGATGCGTGCGGGTAGTGGACAATTGTTCACTAACAAGCTATGTGCCCATTTTAGTGTGGATTGGTGTCACTCGCAAGTTGCATTTCTCACATGATGTTGAATCAACACCCAGATATGAAAAGGGATGAGATTGCTGAATTTCGTGAAACTTGTCTCAGGCCAAANTGCTACTGACAAATTTACGTGCCGCATCGATGCGTACGGGCAGTAGACAAATGATCATTAACAAGCTATGTGCCCATTCAATGTAGATTGGTGTCACTCGCAAGTTGCATTTCTTGCACGATGTTGAATCAACACTCAGATATGAAAAGGGATGAGATTGTTGAATTTTGTGAAACTCGTCTCAGGCCAATGTGGATGAAGAAAGAATGACAAGAGTCAGTGTGCTCTGCCTAATCTCACGTAGTCTTACAAGCATTTTCAAAGGAAGGTGGTGGAGGTTGTGAGAAGAGTGGATGGCAAGTACACTTATTCACTCATCCGCATTGCCTTGCTGCCACATTAAAAGAATTCGCACACAACATGAAATGCTCGTCCAGAGGCTCATAAGTGTCGGGGAAGTGTCGGGCAAGTGTGCAATCGTCAGCTACTTATGAATCGAACGTGGTTCAGTGAACTGAAGTAAACGCATGACAAATCATGATGTTAATAATGAAATAGCAAGCAGAAGTAAGCAAAGGATATTGGAACCAGCTGTTATCTAGAGGTTGCAGCAAATATTGATTGTGTGGTAGAGACGTTGAGGTAGACGAGATTCGCGCTAGGGCAAAATAGGTTACTTTGTCAGGTAGCCGGTGCTCACGACTACTTGTGTTTGCACACCGCCTCAGTCTGGGCTGCGGACAGGCCTCCCTCATTTACCTCTGGACTATGTGTCTGCTCCACTACTTGTCACCCTCTCCAGCTGATACTTCCAACGCCGGTTTTCCCGCCTTCGTAAAGGCAATCACCATCTGCGACGTATGCTACGATTTTCGAAATCATGGGATCCAAATGTGGTCTTCTGTCCACATCGTACCAGCCCGCAAAAGAAGGTGCAGAGAATTCTTGGTTTGCCAATCCTACAGCTCACATCTGCTATTCCACGGAAAAAGTGTAAGATCCCTTTCAATGTTGACGTGGGAAAACTAAGTGCGACATCACAATTCACGTTTGCCACCGCTGATTGTTGCCCACGCCACACCGATCTCGAGTGGCACTTATCAAACAGGACAATCATTCATTTAGTGGGTGAAATTTAGGATCCTACTGAACCTCTTGTCCTTTGAAAGGCTATCGCAACGATCAAACTATTCAACCACCGCATCACAAAATATCCGCATCACAATTGTCCACGTCACCTTCTCCAATCGCTAAACAATTACTGCAAAACTGGACTCCACTTCAACCTAAATATCAAGTTATAACCCTTTCATTTGCAACAATAGACGGGAGGTTCAAAAGGGAGAAGAACAAGTAGCTGCAACAATTTTTACGAAACTCTGCCATAAACATTTCCACTGTCTGGTGCAGCCCCAATTCATTTGCGATTGCTTAGCCTACGAGGTGCATTCAAAAGGGGCAAATATATTGCTGAATTGTTGCATTTTTACCCTGTCAATGGCAGTTAATAACAGTAGCGGATAGTTTGCAGAACGTAGACGAACTGCTCAATAATTTTAAGCAGCAGAGATCATAGCAAAATCGTGACGCAAAATCCAAGCAGCTGACATTCGAACTATTCAGTCACGAATCAGCAAGTCTAGACAAATGGGACTAAGACAAGAACTTTTACTGAGTCGCTTCACTATGTCCTGCAAACACGAATTCCTTGCAGCATACAGTCGCCCGCAATGAACATTCAGGCGGCAATTTTGATACACATTCGATTCACTAAATAAAAAATTCAAAGTTGTACATGGGATGGTATCCAACCAGATGCTGAGACGCATGATAGTAGCAAAGAGGATTTCGTAGTCACATCTGACCATCGGTGGAATGTGTTGTCTTTGGCGCCTTTGGGACAACCAGAAAAGGGGGACAGAACAAATGGCAACTGTGCGGCTAAAGAAGTCAAGCATATTTCGATTAACAATTGCAACCGGAACGAGAAGGTCTGCGTTTAGGACCTGCCAGAAGTCGCCAAATTTCTCGTCTCTTTCCTCCTGTAAGGCATTAATGAGCACTGAGGGATACCTAGGCAACAGGACTCACCATACCACAAATCACATGATCTAAAGTAATTTGAAGCCTTAATGCTTTCCTAAAGCACAACTTCAACCCATTCACCAAATTTCCATCTATTCCCAAAATTAACTGTTCTCGCAACAGCGCCACAGCAAAACAGCTCAGTAAATGGAAAGCAACCCACAGAGCGAGCAAGATGCGGACAAGACTAGACAGGAATCAAAACCAACGGGGTTCCTATCTACCCACTGATACCGAACAAGACCATACAGAGTGGCATAAGACTGCAACGTTGAGGTGAGCGATTCCGAATGCTTTGATGTTAATGACTTAAGCAAGCAGTCGTTTCTTTTAACAAAAACTAGTGTCCAAATGAGCATTTCCAATTAAAGGCGAATGAATTGAAGGCAAAGCATTTGTCGGCTGTCATGTGCCACCGCATCAAACAATGAAGTCGAGTTGGACAACTGCACTTTCAAGCGACTCCAACCACAATCTACAGCACCTTCTCTTCCAACTGCCTCTATTACCACTCATTACCAACGCTTTCAGCCACGTCTACACAAATTCAAGTGCATGGATTCATGCACATCTGACTTTTGCCAGCTTTTTCTTCAATGTGATCCCGTGTTGCACATGCACAACACGGTTGGAAGTGTTATACTCTGACCGCTCTAATTGCAATTCGATTAGTGGTTCGCATTATTTCCATTCATGTGCATAGCTTTGTCAGCAATGCTACTTGAGTAAACGTGGCTTGTATTATTAGGAGGAGCAACATTTTAAGTCGGAGGCGATGAGGAGCATGGCTGCTGTGAGCTCACAATCCACCTTGCGCACTCTTCACTGAACCTGAACGATGACCTAACAATCGCTATAGATTCCCCTTCAACACATTTAATCCATTTAAGATGATTCGTAGCAACGTCGACAGTTGTGACGTGGGTTTGATGAGTAAAACAGTTTCTTTTGATGCCTATGCAAAAGCTTAACTCCGCTGACTGATCGAACAAGTAAGCAAGATGCAGGACTTACATTGGTTCAAAGTTTGCAGATGCAGGAGTTTGCGCCCTAAGTCCATGCTACACGTGGCTGACACTTTGCCCAGTCTAGCACTGAGTAGCTGACTATGCGGTCGCGCAATCCCATACAATCTCAGTGACCACTCCATCACCTCGTTCTACACAGGTTCTTTCCCAACTATTAGTAAATTACCACCAACGTTCCCGCTTAGCAGCTGCGAAGCGTGCTTGCAGTGTGGTTGAGATTCCGCAATTCAATGAACTCTGCATGGAAAGCCACGTAGACAGACAACCCTACGGGATGCCGACGGTGGGTCAGACTGCTGTGCCACGTACACAAGTTCACGCTGGATGTGTTCTCACCACGATAGCCAATCTCTCTGCCTGAGCCTATCAAATGGGCAGACAAGGTGTGACGACTAAGAAATCATGAAAATGTGTCACGTGACCAGGTCTGGCAAATCTCGACAGACTCCTGCTGACAACGATTCGAATGTTGGCAATGTCTCGGACAGCGCTATCCCTATTGAGAGTACGATGCATGGGTTCATACTTGCAGCATCAAGTTGTAGCCAACATTGGCTGTCGACAATAATATCGCTCGATTCCCACAATTAATTTGCTAATCAACACGGATTCGATGTTTAATTTCCACTCCTCATTCCGACTCCGCACCATACATAGCCATCTCTTAGTGTCTTTTGAAATCACTCATTTTACTAGATATTTCCAAATGCGACTATCAATTTCACTACGTGGTTCCAACCTTTAATCGGTAGACACTCCTTTACCTTGACTCCAAACCCAATCCCAGATGATTTTCAGGACGCCGGTTTTAAAGTAATTTAACCGTGGCAAAGAACTAAATTCGCGTAGCTTAGCAGGAAGGCTCTTCTTACCTAAGGCTAATGCACAAGCCAATGCTTTATTTTTGCCCAAATTTATGGGCTGGCGAAAGTGCGGCAATCGCATTTATTATGATCTTGTGATATGGGTTCGGGAAAGCGTGAATTTCTACCAGTGACCTGGCCGCGGCATAGTGCAAAAGGTTGTAGCTCAGATGGCATTCTAGTTTGCCTGAGGTCTGCAAAATGAGAAGGATTCCTTCTCATTGGCATAGAGAATAAGGATGTGAGATTGTTGGGTGTAATCGTCTCATCGCTGCCAAAATGACGCAGTCCATAAGGGATTTGGCATCCGTGTCGCATGGTCTCACGACCGTAGTCAGTGGCCAAACTCTGGTTCGAAATAGAGTGGTAAGCCGAATGAATAGGGTCTGCAAAGTTTACTTACAGTTAGAGTGCAGTAAGAGACTACAAAATGTGTGCACTGACAACGTTCCTAGCATAGCATGCTCGGCGTTCGACATTTCACTCTCGACAAGCATTTCTGCGACCATATGAGCTGAATACATAGGTTCATACTGAAGCAGTAATGTGAGGAACGGTAAGAGTAGTGGAGACAATTCGCATTTCCCGCTGATTGCCAACGTCCATTCCATTACGAGTTTCGTGTTCACTCACAAAGTTTTGCCACAAATTTGCATTCTGTGCGCTTCTTTGCATCTCCGTAAGCCAATGCTTCCTTTTGTAGCATTAATTTGCAGTCGCCAATTTTCGGAGGAGGTCGCGTCTTGTGATTATCGAACCGTATAAAATCATATGCTGTTTGTTAAAAAGTAGGCACGTAACGATGGTGCAGACACAGGACAAGCAATTGCAGCCTTACCAATTGCAGGTTCACTAAGATAACCTTCAAGTGCATAGATTGCGTTTGAATCTAACCACCTCATTTCATCACATTGCGGTGGAGAGTTACCATGCTAAAAGTGTTCACATCCAAAGTGGGATGTTTATGCAGAGGCTAATCAACTCCACACACTCAAAGAACTTCACATACTTCGTGCCAGCACTGTCAGATAAATGTGCCATTGTGTGTGTGTGTCTCGAAAATCAATCACGGTGTAATGAACGCATCAATAATGGTAAGCAATGACAAAATTGAAGGTGAAATAGGCAGAGGGTATTGGAACCAACCGTCATCTAGAGGTGGTAGCATAAACTGTTGGCGTAAGACTTCGAGGTTTGGGAGAATTCGCACTAAGGAGAAAGGGTGAGTTTATCAGGTTTTCGGTGCTCCTGTCTACTTATGTTTGCACAACGCCTCAGTCTGTGCTACGGACAGGCTTTCTTCATCTCCTCTGCACCATGCGTCTGCTCCAATGCTTCTCGCCCGCTTACGCCGATGCTGCCATGCGGTTTGACTTGCCTCAAGTGACATCGAATAAGCTTGCTCAAAATGTGTGACGATGCAATCCCATCAAGATTTGAGAGTGGTGGAGGTGGCCAATCCATCTCAGTCCAAACAAGTCGCAAGCGATAAAATATCACGAACATATAAGTGTAGCGACGTGATTTGAGTCTTCATTTTTAATACCTGAATGACCACTTCAACCTGTGTGCTTAATTCTATCAGATCAAATAAGAGCTACATCCCCCTCCTCGAAATGGCTTCAGCAAAATTACTTGATCCTTACGTTCGCAGCTTGAAAAGTCTTGAGCAACCACTTTAGTCCACTTCTTGCATTATCGCATTATTCCTATTTTACATTCGCTTCGCAAGTACTAATTTCCTCCCTCAGTGATGCTCCACAAGACACACCACATCCGCGAGGTGAGTTAACTCGGTCTGGTGGATTTGTGCGTGCTGCAATGCCATCATTGAGTTGCCCAACCACTTGTTTGGTGAAATATCTTGGCATTGTTGGTTTGCTTCTCCAGTGTGATTGCTGCTTCCACTTTCAGCACCCACATGATTTGCTCTTTCTAAGAGACGTTCTCCGCAAAACATCGAATTTACTTACTCAATGATGTTGAATTGGTGTACCAAACAGGACGTCGAACTGTCAGAACGCAAGAATGCCCGTGGTATGGGCAACGGTCCTGTTCTCTGCAGTGATTGCCAGCGATGGTAATCATGTCATGTAGTTTCGCACCTGCACAATTCAATTCCGATTTACTTACAGGCATGCAATTTTCGTGGGCGAGGCGAGAGATAAGAAGATGTCATATCATCCAAATGCAACATTATCCACACGAGAATTCCTACGCTGCATCTCACCGTCTCTGTCACCCTCAGCCCATGTATTCTTTCCCCATTATGCGCTCTACATCACCCCACAACCTACACACGCACGAAAGCAGAAAGCCATCATCCATAGAGGATCGCTTTTATTAGCCTGTTGGCGGTTATAATGCTGAAAGGAAGAGTCGAGAAGCAGGGGGATATGGGAGAGGGAGGGGTTCCAGAGGCGTATTATGCGCCCGAAGAAACATCAGCAGCAAGCACATGAACCCCTTCTATGAAATGGCTTTAATATTGCAACCAATGGAGTCCGCGTGGCGAACATGAATACAAGCAAGCATTGCTGAACTGGCTATTAGATAGCGAACGCTACGCATTCTAAATTTGCATTTCCACATTTTCAGCTCACGCACGTTCGATGCTAATGCATGACCATCACCGACCATTAAAGCAGGATCTACTGTTGCAGCACTTCCCGTAGTTTCGGGCGTATATCAGGCAAAGTTCGCTGCAAAGTAAGGAGACCGCCTGGCTATGAACACAAATGCGAAGTCTGTTTCCCTTGACATCGTCAGCAAATGCTCTATTTGGATTCATTTAGACCAGAATGCTAAAGCATTCCCCAAAACAGTGGACTTTTAACTTGAGTAATTTGATTTCTACTTCACCATCCCTCATCACATTATTGGTGAGTTTGTCAGCCTGCAAGAAAGCAAATGTGGTCCTAGAATTAAACCTTAAGTAGGTAGAACAAAAGGCTGATTATTTGACTACGGTAAGACCAGCAAGATGAATGGGTGGAAAGGCGCTCACGACGACGATGTGTCTTGATCCTTTGCCATCGATGGTCACTTCTGCTAATCTATGATGCGAGGAAAGTAGGATTTCGACATACGAGATCCTTCAACAAATGCACATTCAGGTTGAGAGAATTCGAAAACCGCGTTTAAGAATCCTGTTCAAGCTATGCCTTCTCGCAGTAATTCATGCAAAATCGAGGATGTTTTTAATGACATGGGAGAGCATACCACCAATCTGAGCAACATATGTCCGTGAACGTTTAATTTAGGCGATGCCTGTAACAGGGTTCTTCTTTTCCTCCTCCTCATTCCTTTCTACCTTATTGGAAGAAGACCGAGCTTTTCCGGGCATAATTTATTTAAAGAGAAACTGTTGGTAGGGAAGTCCAGACTACGGGGTCGCGGTATCCGGCGCTGGGGGAGAACACGCTAAATGGATTTCGACCACGTGTATATTGTGTTCCCGCCTCTCACCTACAAAGCGTATATAAACACCAACATTATTACAATGCCTATAAGGACTTGCAGGGCACCACCTAGAAATCCATAATAAGGCGTGATGTGCATGGAAGAGTCTTGAAAAGNTATAAGGACTTGCAGGGCACCACCTAGAAATCCATAATAAGGCGTGATGTGCATGGAAGAGTCATGGAGTCCGCGTGGCGAACATGAATACAAGCAAGCATTGCTGAACTGGCTATTAGATAGCGAACGCTACGCATTCTAAATTTGCATTTCCACATTTTCAGCTCACGCACGTTCGATGCTAATGCATGACCATCACCGACCATTAAAGCAGGATCTACTGTTGCAGCACTTCCCGTAGTTTCGGGCGTATATCAGGCAAAGTTCGCTGCAAAGTAAGGAGACCGCCTGGCTATGAACACAAATGCGAAGTCTGTTTCCCTTGACATCGTCAGCAAATGCTCTATTTGGATTCATTTAGACCAGAATGCTAAAGCATTCCCCAAAACAGTGGACTTTTAACTTGAGTAATTTGATTTCTACTTCACCATCCCTCATCACATTATTGGTGAGTTTGTCAGCCTGCAAGAAAGCAAATGTGGTCCTAGAATTAAACCTTAAGTAGGTAGAACAAAAGGCTGATTATTTGACTACGGTAAGACCAGCAAGATGAATGGGTGGAAAGGCGCTCACGACGACGATGTGTCTTGATCCTTTGCCATCGATGGTCACTTCTGCTAATCTATGATGCGAGGAAAGTAGGATTTCGACATACGAGATCCTTCAACAAATGCACATTCAGGTTGAGAGAATTCGAAAACCGCGTTTAAGAATCCTGTTCAAGCTATGCCTTCTCGCAGTAATTCATGCAAAATCGAGGATGTTTTTAATGACATGGGAGAGCATACCACCAATCTGAGCAACATATGTCCGTGAACGTTTAATTTAGGCGATGCCTGTAACAGGGTTCTTCTTTTCCTCCTCCTCATTCCTTTCTACCTTATTGGAAGAAGACCGAGCTTTTCCGGGCATAATTTATTTAAAGAGAAACTGTTGGTAGGGAAGTCCAGACTACGGGGTCGCGGTATCCGGCGCTGGGGGAGAACACGCTAAATGGATTTCGACCACGTGTATATTGTGTTCCCGCCTCTCACCTACAAAGCGTATATAAACACCAACATTATTACAATGCCTATAAGGACTTGCAGGGCACCACCTAGAAATCCATAATAAGGCGTGATGTGCATGGAAGAGTCTTGAAAAGAAATGCTTCCCGATGCAGTGAGCCCAGCAGGATTTTTTGCCTGAAGAAATCTGAGGTGAGGACTGTGCTTAGGAGCACCTGCTTTGAGGCATTTTATCCATCAGGCCTCCTTAACGAACCCAATCGCATTTTTGATTTAGGCCATTGAATGCAAGGGCTATGCATTGGGTTAGGCTTCCATGAGAGGTGAGATTTGACTTCTCCTCACGGATCGCAAACGTCAAACTGGCCACCTCACACGCAGGTGCTCTACCGTCTTTAGACTAAGTGCCCCTTCACTAGTGCGAAATTTGCCACGGTTCCAGCGTAGAATGGAATGAAGGGACGCATCGGTTTTAATCCATTGTACCCTCACCGTGAAGCAATGTAATGCTCCATGTTCGTTTGCATTTTCAAGGAAACAAGTGCATAGTAGATTTGACAAACGTTGACAAATATCTCCAGCGCGTGTTTTAAAATAAAAAGCATTTTAAGCGACTACATTTTATTGAAGTGTGCTCCAACTGAGGCTGTGAAATTGGACGTTGACGCATCTCCACTGATTTTAATTAACCCTACACAGGTTGGAATGGTTTCATCCTTAACTGGCGCATTGGCAGGGGTAGCGTGGCGTCGGTACCACGAAAATGGCACTTCGTAACTAAGTTGAGGTGAGGTCTGCGAAATCGTTCCCTCGGAGGCGAACCGTGTTGTTCCACCAGAGGCGAGAATACAATAACCGCCTGCTTCCTCCTTGGCAGGACCATGTGCGAATGGAGTGAGTTGACCGTCTGCAGTATGGACCCATTTCCCCGGCTTGCATACCACTTGAACGAGTGTGTGCCAGGCATTGTGTGAGCCAGTGAAAAGCGGCCTCTCCTTCTGCCATCAAAGCAATTATTTCGTCCACTCGAAGAGCTAAATCAGTGACACTGAGACGTAAAATGTCCGCCGGATTGCACGCGGTTTTTAAGGGGCCTGCGTGCCACTCCACCTCCAACCACCCCTCAACGAGGAGAGATACGCTTCGTGGCAATAGGTTGGCATGATGAGGTACAAAAAAGCCGAAGTCCACATCAACATGTGTCCTCCATTTAAAAGAGTAGGGCTACTCAGTAGTCCAGCATGGGTGAAACTGAGCAACTGCTGCGTAGAAATACACGTCGCTTTGCAAAATGAGTGACTGAAGCAGAGAGTCTACGTAAGTGCCACCGTCACTCACATTGTGACTATGACTTGACAAAGTAAGAAATGGTTTGCTACCAGATAAGGTGAGTGTCTGCTGCACACCAACGACCACCAGAGGGATGTTATGGGAGCCATTGTTGCAGAATTCATCACTGTGCCTAGAGGCATATGAGTTCTCGATTTTCGTCTTTGCAATCTCTATGGTTGGACAAAGGATTGAGAGACAGCAGACGTGTTGTTGGCGTGACTTTCCAAGTAGACAAAGAGGTGAGAGCCAATGTGCAAACATCAAAATCAGATAAACCGTATCCCACCACATCCCTCTCCAGCCTACCCTCCCCTCACACTGTCGTGATTTATATAAACCTAAACAACTCTGTCACGCAGTCAATCCAAGCCTTCGACCCTCCCAACGATGGTGGGTTTCGGCTACATCTTCTCACCCTTACTCCGCTATTTACTTAGTTGTCGACACTTATTTTACTCGA
>LWMK02000692.1:0-33293 GCA_001693075.2 Taenia saginata
TTCTCTAGGCTACGGCAATCATAGATAATGTCTGGATTAGAAAGCGTTGAAGTAATAGCTTTTTCGCATTTACCTTCATGGCCTTGCCACGAGTAGGATAAAAACGCAGAGGTTTTTTGTTGACAATGTTTAGAACAGGTACGGAGAACAGAGATATGTGCGTTTGGGAAGTTTGTCTGCCTCAGCTATTTATGGTAACTCACAAACCACGGAAATTCGTGTTTACCAAAAGCCTTCTGCTTTAGAGTGAAAGGNAATTCGTGTTTACCAAAAGCCTTCTGCTTTGGGATAAAACGAAATTGGAGCCTTCATTGCAGGTGAAGAAACAGAGATTGCGCCTGGTTACCAAATTTATGTTTTGCAAGTACTCAGTTCACTGCATAGAGTTAAATAGTGATGTCGAGTGAATCATGGAATTATAAAAGACAATGCTTGGTGAATTTATGCTGTGAATTCTAATTAAGGAGTGAAAGGTTAAAATCGAATTCCTGTTGATTTGTTTCAACTTTTGGAAATAAAAACTAGAATGGAACATCTTATAAACGCGTTCGTGCAAAGATTAGCTAATTGATAGAAGATTGCTTAGAAACAGAGAAAACCACAATGGAAGGGCCGTCTTGCACATTAAAGCATGACTTTTGCATCCAATTCAAGTTGATCGTAGCAGCGCTCAAATGCATTGATACGGAAGAGAGCTTTTTATTCTCTAAAATTTAGTTAATGCGCTCTACGAAGCAACTTCAATTGCTCCATTTTTGTAAAACGTATCGCCATTTAACGCAGACAGCAAGGTCATATTACAATTTGAGGATGCAACAATCAGTCTATGGACTAAATTTAATGCTTAACTTTTACTTTTTGCATCTGTCTCATTACAACCAAGGCAGACTTGCTCTCTACTTGTATGCAGTGAAAGCAATGATAACGCAGTTTGTTGTAATCATTAAGCTGAGCCTTCAAATTGGCATTACTTACTGGAAAGCCATAACCAATGTCAAGCTCCTTCGGTGCCTGGCTTAAACTGGCGATTGTGTAGCTTATTCCATGGAAGTTAATCGGCATTTCGCCTTATTGATACTACTTGTGAGACGTGCTCGCAGAGAAGCGACCGGCTATAAACATAAATGAACGATTTACAATAAACTGTGCCCTCACAAGGACATGGGTTGCCTTAGCTTCAAAGATTTACCAAATCTGAGATCGAAATCCGGACACAGCTATACATGTCATGGGGCACAGTCACGAAAATCGCTGGTCTGACTCGGCCCTTATCCCCTCTGACCTCAGAATGTAACAGCCTTAGTAACCGGACTTGCTGCAATGACACCTTGTTCGATCAAAGCGAAAACGGTTTGTCAGGACCCAATTCCCACCAACCAGATGTTTGTTATGGAACACAGAAATGGGCCTCTTACTGAAGTCTTACAGCCATCGTCATGTTATGTTGATGATTTCTAGCCAATGATCATCATTTCTGGCCCCAAGATTGGTTTCGATGTAACTAATGTAACAATGAATTTAAACTTATTTGGCAGGCGAATGGTGAGGCTTTGGTAAGGACGCAAGATGAAGTACATTAAGAAGGAGCACTCCTTCTATTACTGTTAACTGCCACACTGATCTCCTTTTCAGGAAAGTCACCACACACACCAATCTAAGTGGTGTGTCGCATCATTAACGCCGGTTGGATGAGATTATCGTGCGAACAATTGCAATGGCTATTTTGAGTACAAACGGCCATTGTGAAGTTGTTCATCACCAACTTTAAGTGGCTAGTTTAGGGTATCAAATGGGCTTTAAGGCAATTTATTTTGTTCTGGCTAGTTAAAGCCAAAAGCAACAATCTCCTTGTTCACTGTTGCCTTTTCTCTCCAAAAGCATTCTAAGAAACTTTAAGAAGCTGTGCTAAGTATTTTTCCAGAGGTTTGCCTCACCCGCATTTCTGCTGTTTAAGCGTTCTCTCTCCTCACATTAGCACAGACTGATGGCGTGACAGATTTGCAGGTTTTAAATGTGTCATGCATTTGACGGGGATATTCATTGATATCTCCGCGGTGTCAGCACATGGATTACCTCCGCCTGGTCTTGTCTAATATCCACGCTATCACGATGCCTAGCTGATTCTTCTCAGTCCAGCAATGAGTGCTGCAGTCCACCCTGCTCACAGTGACAACTTGCAGCAACGGTGACATCGATGTTGTTGCCTGTTTTGCTGCTCAAAAATGGCATTTTCACCCGAGCACAATCGATTTCCTTTGAGACAGATGATAGCATTTTGATGTCGATTTTAAAGGAAGTCCATCAACAGCAATTTACGAGTTCAACGGGCAAATTTGCTATAGAAAACGAAACCCCTTACTCATAGGAACGTTGGGAATGGCACGGACTAGATTTCATTCAGTCGCTCATGTGGTAAAATAAAACATGTTAGTCCAATGGGTAGCCTCATCTACCAGGCATGCAATGTAATTTTGGTAGAGAAAATGTAGTGGAATATGGAAGGGATGCTCTTTGAATCATTTATCAAACATTAAATGCCTAACAGATTAAAAATGACTACCTTGTGTGGATGGCCCATGTATATTTGGTACAAAAAGAGGTGGTAAATTTGATCATTGCTCTAAACTTCGGAAAGGATGGAGAAAGCCTCATCGACTAGTTTAGAGAGCAAAGGCCTGCAATGCATGAAATTAGGCATCCTTATCTCTACGTTGCTCTTAAGACAGAATTACTACGGAAAGCGACTGACTTGGAGCATGGTCGACTGCATCATGTCGTCTAATGCATAACAATTACGTTATTGTGTTTCCGATGAGGCCAGAAGTGAGTGCTCCAAGGACTGCGTGATGAACCTCTGTTTCGTGCAAACGAGGTGATGTTATAATGAGGTCAGCCCTGTCTGACTCAGCGAGCTCGACATACTGCACGTGGGTGACTTAGTGCTCCAAAATCTGGGACAAACCAACAGCATATTTTGCATTCGGATTGGACGATTTACAAAGAGCTAATGTATTAACGCCAAGGTAAGGTCATTCCATTCCTCCCCCTTACGAGCGCAACTTATTTAAAGCTCGACATCACTCTCACGCCATTCATCTGACTTAGCACGTCTTGATAATGGTAAGGTTCGAAGACATTCACTGATTACTTGCAGCTCGTGACCTACACTTCTCCCTACTTACCCGCTTGGTCATTATTTTTGCACACTATTTAATTTATCCGACTTCCACGTTATCGACGATGATGCACTTTCTAAATAATTTAGGCACAAAGTGGTTCCCGACGTACCATCACCGAGCTGCCACCTGAAATGGCGATAAAAATTTGTGAAAATCTTCATGCAATGGACTTGGCAAATGTTGGCCTAGGCATTCCAAGTTGGCAGGGAATCCTCACAACACCACGTCTCGCCACTGCCCTGTGGCGGCATATTAACCAGTGGACGTGGTTAGACGAGCGCCTGTACCAACTGCTTTATCCACAACCATCTCCAACTACTTGTAAGAATACTTTGGAAGCCATTTGGTACCAGAAGAATCAAGTTGACTCTTATCAGCTATTTATGTCGACGCCTTTGCAAGGCAAAGCCTGCAACTCAGCGCATTTGCGTGTTTTGCTAAAATATGGCAAATTATTGACATATGAATGTGGACTTATACTTGGGATGGAACCGTCACGCATTCCATTTATCGACCACATTACAATGGTCAAGTATCGCCGGCGCATGCATATTTTTGCTATGCATGGATGCACAAGCACTGGAGTTATAACTAAGAGAGGTATAAGTTACATTTTCCACCAAATCACTATTATAGGGAACCGGCGAGGACATGGCTGTTGTGACTGTGTAGTCTGCCTGGTGGAACTTTCTCAATTCAACAAGAACGACCTAACAACCGCCTTAGATTCGCTCGCACCGCATAAAACGTTAATTTTTGCAGCCCTTGTCAATGGGACGATGGATAAGTCAAGCGAGATGGAATGTCTAATGAAATTCCTTCAGAGCCTTGGCGACTTCGACAGCTCTCCATTGGCTGCTGTGCCAACGAATTGGCGAATATGGTGCATCAAGCATTATAATGGGCACTTCCCCAACTGGCCTGACCTGTTGAATTGGAGCTATTATGACGTGATCTCTAAAAAGATTAAGAGTACTAACAACGTTGGCTTTATACTGGCCAAGAAGTAACCCACTTGTTTAAACCTCTGATGTGACCAATTTATGAGATGTGATAATTAGAAAGGCTTGGCAATACGCAGTATTGACAGTTCAAATAAAACCTTTACTATCGGCCTGCTCCACTATAGCTGCTTAGTCACAGACAAAGGGTGGACATTAGCATTTTGATNGAGGTTTGAAGACATTCACTGATTACTTGCAGCTCGTGACCTACACTTCTCCCTACTTACCCGCTTGGTCATTATTTTTGCACACTATTTAATTTATCCGACTTCCACGTTATCGACGATGATGCACTTTCTAAATAATTTAGGCACAAAGTGGTTCCCGACGTACCATCACCGAGCTGCCACCTGAAATGGCGATAAAAATTTGTGAAAATCTTCATGCAATGGACTTGGCAAATGTTGGCCTAGGCATTCCAAGTTGGCAGGGAATCCTCACAACACCACGTCTCGCCACTGCCCTGTGGCGGCATATTAACCAGTGGACGTGGTTAGACAAGCGCCTGTACCAACTGCTTTATCCACAACCATCTCCAACTACTTGTAAGAATACTTTGGAAGCCATTTGGTACCAGAAGAATCAAGTTGACTCTTATCAGCTATTTATGTCGACGCCTTTGCAAGGCAAAGCCTGCAACTCAGCGCATTTGCGTGTTTTGCTAAAATATGGCAAATTATTGACATATGAATGTGGGCTTATACTAGGGATGGAACCGTCACGCATTCCATTTATCGACCACATTACAATGGTCAAGTATCGCCGGCGCATGCATATTTTTGCTATGCATGGATGCACAAGTACTGGAGTTATAACTAAGAGAGGTATAAGTTACATTTTCCACTAAATCACTATTATAGGGAACCGGCGAGGACATGGCTGTTGTGACTGTGTAGTCTGCCTGGTGGAACTTTCTCAATTCAACAAGAACGACCTAACAACCGCCTTAGATTCGCTCGCACCGCATAAAACGTTAATTTTTGCAGCCCTTGTCAATGGGACGATGGATAAGTCAAGCGAGATGGAATGTCTAATGAAATTCCTTCAGAGCCTTGGCGACTTCGACAGCTCTCCATTGGCTGCTGTGCCAACGAATTGGCGAATATGGTGCATCAAGCATTATAATGGGCACTTCCCCAACTGGCCTGACCTGTTGAATTGGAGCTATTATGACGTGATCTCTAAAAAGATTAAGAGTACTAACAACGTTGGCTTTATACTGGCCAAGAAGTAACCCACTTGTTTAAACCTCTGATGTGACCAATTTATGAGATGTGATAATTAGAAAGGCTTGGCAATACGCAGTATTGACAGTTCAAATAAAACCTTTACTATCGGCCTGCTCCACTATAGCTGCTTAGTCACAGACAAAGGGTGGACATTAGCATTTTGATTTGTTCAAGAAGTTAGCATATAATCAGTTCAGAGCAAAGCTCGCTTGCATTTAATTTTATGCTTCTTCCCTATTTTAATGTTCAGACATGGTTGACGAGGTTTACTGAACCATCCCAAGGCGACGGACGCATACACGTGCCGTGTGTGGTTACTCACATCTCTCCTCTTGATATGTCAGTGGCATGACCCCTATGCCCTCACTAATAAAACCCCAGATGTTCAGTTTAGGTACATCAAACAAATTCAGTTAAATTTTGAGTAAAGTGGATGGGTTTTTTCTTAGTATTATCGCTAACCTACAGCCAATAATGGGCGGTACATTTGAAATCAAGTAAAGACCAGCACTCAATTCGAGTGACATTTTCCCCACATTTTACAAATTAGTTTCGAAACAGTGGAGATGTAGTGTAAGAGTAGCGAATAAAGACATTTGTGCATATCAGAATAGCAGACCAAACTAAAGCAAACAATATGTGATAAATCCTAGTGTACGGTTGATGAATGCTTTTGTGATGTTGCATTAATGTTTAAGTCGGTAAATAGTGCAGATCGTTCCTGACAATACTGACGCAAAATTGGTCCCGATTTGCTTCTCTGCATAAGAGACCAGTGCTCTCGCCTTATTATGACGTAGTTGCCGAATCTCCCACTCTAAAGATCATAAAGCACCTCATTTCTACACCACTCTTGATTGGCGCAACTCGACACTTTCCGAGCCGTCTTGAACACTGCCAACATGCCACCATTACCATCATCGTTGTCACCATCATTACCATCACTACGACAGCCTACACCATTATCAACTCCTCCCATTACTAAGCTATTCATTGCAATAAAGCAGGTACACATCTCGAACTACGATGAATGTGCTTATCTCAGTCCAATTTTCTGCAACTTCTAGCTATTCTTAAAGTTTATATTCACTCTGGTTAATCATCTATCACTTTGATTTTATTTTATGTGCTTAATGCAATGCTGCGTTTGCTTTGCAATAACCTAAGCGCCAGATGCAACCCTTTCCTCTTAGATAAGCCTCTCTTTCCTCCGAACTCCACCCCACCTTAACTGCTTGCATGCTTTAAGCAAAATCCAAATTAAGTGGAAAGCTTTTCCTCAAGAGGCTTTGCAACGCGCCTATGCTTTGTGACAAAAACTTAGCACTTACAGGAGCAATTCGTCACCAACTGAGTAAACAACAGCATCATACTTTCCCCTCCAATCTAAATCCTTGTGCTGCACTTGGTGTCTAGCATAGCGGAAAACAGGTTTTCGAGCAATAGATTCTTAGTTCTTTGTCATGGCCAGTGATCAGCAATAAGCTAAATCTTCAACTTTGTTTTACGTGTCTTTGAAGCACTAGGAATCGTTTGCCAGCAGATGCCTATGGAAACATTTTGCTTGACTACTTACTAACCCATCAGTAGCAGAACGACTAGGTGGACGTGTAGGTTGAAGCCACTAAAAAGTGAGCAGCGTCAGAAGTGGATACATCAAAATAAAATTTAATTAGTTGTTAGAATGCAAGGCAAACGTAGGCACAGATATCAAGGTCGTAACCGACAACTTCTGCATCATAAGCATTGGTTCTCACCTCTTCTTTCCTATGCCCATAAGACTCCGAAAATATGCATTAAGAAGTTATCGCTGAGTTCAGCTATGCAACAGTTGGTTGCGCATTTTATAGAAAATATCATTTTTGCTGTTTTTTCCACAAGAACCTCTTCTGTTTAACTTTAACCTTGGAGCTGAATTGAAACTTCTGCGCGGTAATAAAAGTAACGTTTTAGAAAGAATACCAAGATGCTTTGTTAGAGAAATTGCTTCCACACTTTACGATATGCATCTCCTACTATGTCTCACAAGAATAATTGCAAGCAATAATAAGAACTAGTTCTAAACAGCCTGCATGCCTTTCACCGTAAACAGCAGCTTGGCAGCTTTATGCGCCTTGTACTATGCAACAGCAGGTTACACATAACATTGAGTTCCTCATTTGGAAGTGGTGTGGCTATGGTCCCGTACAAAATCAGACGAAATCTGTTCTTATTGAGGATACTATTCTAAAGCTTATTGCATTTAAGTTTTCTAAAGCGATTTGCTACTGTTAGAAATCCATTTCTCTAACCCATTCGCCTGAATGCTTGTCAAATTATGGGGAACAATTTGGAATAAAATGCATTTCTACGCCCATGGCAACAGTTTCATTCATGGGAGACAATGTATTCAGAAAATGCGTTTTGTGTTCCAACTAATGAATTACGACGCGTGGCTTTCTGCTTTTACTGAGGTATAATGCCTAACATTACAATAAAGCCATCAGTCATGAAAGTTTGGGTTTCTAAATTAATAACAAGACAATAGTGGCTTTCGCAGAAATCAATGTAACAGGAACCCTACCAGAGAGAGCATTTGTGTTCAGTACTTAAAATTTTTCAATGCCAACGAAAGATTTACCTAGGAACAGGATTTTGAAGCTGATTATCCAGCTCAATTAAGAAAAACTGTTCAATAAATTTTGACTAGGTTTTTTTATGGAAACACATATTCCCCTTGATTCTTGAGCAGACAATCTCACCATCTTTTGGAAGACGTGTAGCTGATTTCAGTGGCACTATTTAACAGTCACTACTATCTAGCTGCTAGACTTGTATCCGCAAGCCATCCTACCTTGCGGCTTAGGTCTGTCTTGCTGCAAGCCATTCGATTTTGCTGGTTTAAATGTGTGGTGATTTCGTTGGGTACTATGATGCGTGTTATTAACGCAGTTCACTGTAATGTGCAGTAAATCTAGAGAGACGAGGAAACCGTAAACTTAGTCTTTCATGCTACAATGAGGCCAGATTCGTTGAGAGAAATCAATGAAGTTGTAATGCTTCCTCTTCTCCGGTTCAGGTAGCCGATGTCGATTTTGCTGAAGAAGAAGAAGGAGAGCAAGCAGTTGCGTGCTGACTTCGATGTATGAGCACAAAATAATAACATTTTTGAGGATGTTGCACAGTTTATACTGCAACTTATTGTTTTTTTCCCTGAGTGTAGAAAAAAAAATAAATAATGATCGTGTAACGCTTGGGTTGCAGACGAGGTAGTATAATTTAGCTTTGAAATGCTAAAGTACAAATTTTCTTTCCAATTCCGTCCTGATGTTTCATTTAAGCTTTTTATGTAGGGATTTGCCATTGGCCAAGGTAAATCTCACCCCTTCCATGGCTGTCGGTCAGTGCCAGGACATAGTTGGATGTACCTCTGCATGAAGACACCTTCCCCGCCTCCATAAAAGGCTTACGCTCTTTATTTCCCAGTTGCAAAGACTAAAGGGAACGTCACCTCCGTACACTACAATGATCGAAGGGTTGAAA
Organism: Taenia saginata; assembly: GCA_001693075.2. Lineage (NCBI taxonomy): Eukaryota > Metazoa > Platyhelminthes > Cestoda > Cyclophyllidea > Taeniidae > Taenia > Taenia saginata. Next base: position 8,935 of record LWMK02000692.1, read on the forward strand.
GAGTATGTGATCTTTCATCGTCTATTTTGATACCATGCAATTTATTTGACGCTGCTTGTATAAGGTGGAGAACCGCAGTCTCATGACAAAGAGTATGTGAGTAGAGGCAGGCAATCATAAGGCTGCTTTCTTGACGGAACTTCACTCTAAGTGTTAAAGCAAAGGTGAGTGTTTACCTCCTACACCAGCACAACATATTTAATGTTCAGATTTCTTTAAATGGGCTCGATGTCCATTTCATATTGCTCGTTCATTGCCTGTTTGTAATAAATGCCTAAAACTTGAGGCAGTAAGGTAGGCGTAAGAGCTGCTTTTGATGAACAGATACGCTTTTTATGAACAAGTTTTTGCAGCAATGTTATAATTAGGCAAACCTGTTGAAATTAGGAAGGTAAAGACATGCTGCACAGTTGACATTAGCACTTGATTTTTCATGGTCTTTGATAATCTCATCCTTTTTAAGAGAACCGGAGGCAGAAGGACGAGTCCTAAAAAGAGGCACTCACTACAATCAGCATCAATTTGATGCATTAAATTGATGTTTTTTTCTTACTACTGATTGTTGTACAATTCGGCTCAGGCGTTTACTGCATGGTGAAGATGGCTACAAGATCTGTTAATTGCAGGCTACAATGAACAGAGTTTGCGAATGATGGGGGCGCACCGACCCTTGCACATCAAGACCACTAAGTGTAGGGTTAAATTTTGGGCTCGTGAGTTTACAAAAAAGTGGTAATAAAAAAGTAGATACTGCGATCCGGGGTGCTGTTGACATCTATTTGTTTCCGCCCTCTCTCACCAAGACTGAAATAAAAACGCTAACTCCCACCATTAAATAATGAGGCGGTTAAGTGCAAATGTTAAGCCATCCCTTGCCCTAAGTTCAGCAGTGTTTGTTTGTCTGTGTAATGCGACTTCTCTACAAATGCCGGTTCCTTCATGGTGCTAAACTTGCGGAAAATGATACTTAGGTACTTGTTTTCGTTGTAATTTTGTGTCAACTCTATTTTATGTCATTGTGTAATATTACCATCTGCTCAGTGACTCTCTTTATATAACGCCTCCATAGTTAGTTAAACATTCATCTTTACTTCACTATGGTCCTAATTTTCTTACAGACATGGAAAGCGATGTAGCAAAGACAATGATCGACACCCCACTGTAGGGTCCATACCCCTCTACAACCTTCAGCCTACAGCTGCACTATCATCGCGTTCACGAAACAAGAGATCACCAACGATCTCCTCGACAAGTCGGTCTCCCCCGCCTAAATTTACAACTAGCGTGTCTTTAACGTCATCTCTTTCTCGCTGTGCTGACTTTCGGAGTCGAATATCGGCTCTACAGAATGCTACTCAGTAGCACTTTTGTGGTGAAACCAGCATACGAGATAGCATTTTTGCGTTGCGCTGTGGTCACGATTAAGCAAAGGCACCACCGTGGCAAAAGGATGTAGTTCTTGAGCGCTGAGGACAAAGCATTAAAAAAGGTGAATTCGCCAGTTCCCGAAATATTAGCAGTAAATCCGGATTATCAGATATTTCAGCGAAATCAAGATGTTAGGTGCATTGTCTCATAACTGCACTGCTTACATTTTGTTTCGCTGGGTAATGGTAGTCAATGCAAATTGCTCTATATAATTTGACGGCAAATAATCAAGTCGATTTAAAGGCAGACACGGCTTTCTAGATTTTTGGAGGGGCAAAAATAAAGTAAGTTTCTTTTGCCTCGGTGGTAGAATATGGTGTGAAAGAGGGTATCTTACCTTGAGAGAGANAGAGGGGCAAAAATAAAGTAAGTTTCTTTTGCCTCGGTGGTAGAATGTGGTGTGAAAGAGGGTATCTTGCCTTGAGAGAGAAAGGTAATTGCTGAAGGAAATGNCTTTGCCTCGGTGGTAGAATGTGGTGTGAAAGAGGGTATCTTACCTTGAGAGAGAAAGGTAATTGCTGAAGGAAATGGGCCGGCACCGGCTTAGAATGAAATGATGCTATTTTATGTACTCGTTGTAAAATACAGGGACAGTGTAATCAGCATGATAATCGTTGCTGCCTCCTGGTGAGCTGATGTAATATCTTAGGCACTAACAAGTACCCTTTCTGCGTAAGTTGACAAAAAAGCATTTGTGCAAAGGTAATTTATTCCTAAATGTATCGTAATGTTTGTGGATGCTGAGGCACTTTCTTTACCTCCCCTGCTCTATGATGTATGAAATTGAGCGATTCCATTGCAAGTAATTTTAATATTTTGTCTTAAACTTGTCGCTTGCCACTAATTCGTGTTGAAAGTTGCACCAATCAGTCAACTAAGGGTGGCGACTACAAGTGGCCGGTGTTGTAATTACCTCATCATGAAGACGATCAACCGATCGGTTGGTCACAGGACCCAGAGCAAAATATCTCATGCATAAGTGGACAAATGATGTGAAGAACAGCAAAACATGCAACTTTGGTTGTAAAAATAGCCAGTCATTCTAGGTTTTAATGATTTCCTTAACCCATTTCCACCCCTACCCATTTCCATCCATTAAATATTTCCTCCGTTTTCTCGCATGTCAGCTTCCGGATATAGAAGTGGATGAAAGCGACAAGAAGTAATCGCGATGGTTATGTGCTTTGCAATATTCAGGAAGGTTCTGTGTAAATGCGAATGTGGAGAATGGCAAAACGTCACTGGCAAGACAAGCCGTGAAATATTGTGGTATTTGCATTAATTATTTCCTTGCACTTTCTTCCCAAAACGGCAACTAGTTAACTGCAGAAAGTGCACTACTACCTTGCAGGACCAGTGCGGTTGTAGATCTCTTAAAGGTCAATGGCAATCACATCGACAGTGCATCAGGAACATTACAGGTGTGCTACAAGAAACTTCAACACAATTTTCATTGGAGCCGTACAGCTGTATCCTGATCTTGAAAAAGAGATTTTACAAGAGGACGAACGATGTTGCGTCGATGTTACAAATTAAAGCCAGAAAGAGTGGTCATGTGCCAGCTTCTGTGTAGACCACCTCATGGGCAATGGAGTGGCAACCATGAGAAACAAAATTCACTGCATCGAACTTCTCAGTATTCATGCCACCAACTCACTTCATCGACTGACCACAGGGGCTTCGCAACTGCTGACTGCAGTTTTGCGTGAGTCAGTCGAATCGGGTCTCGCTTTTTATTGGCTCTTCGCACTTGATTTCCATTCACGAGGGTGCTCCAATGAAGATGAAGTCGAAGGATTGGAGATAAGTTGTTTAATATCACGCATGTCTGAGTCGATCACAATTTTTGGCGAGCACCAAATGGGCACCATTTAGACAAAGACTAAAAATTAGGGCTCTCCTTATTAAAGGGAATATCCTAGAGTCCTTTTAATTGGATCATTAGGCGGCTTGATGTTGTCCCCATTTGGTGTCCTGTTTAGGAGGAGAATTGTTGCATCTACTCACTTGGTTGCCTAAAAGTCGTGTGAAAACTATCTTTGGATGGAATTTGTTCATCTTATGGCTGCCTTTTTAGAAATGTAGTTGTGTAATCTAAAACTCGAATGGCACCACTTGACACTAAGCCTTTACTTGCATTCCTGGCAAACGATCATTATGGCTTTAAAATTTAATCATCGAATGCAGTCATGTTAGATACCTTGAAACTGCACGATTAGCAATGACTATTGGTTGCATTTTATTTATACGGTCTCGCCATTCTGCACCTCGTCATCGGCGGCTTGGGTTAACGCAAGTCTTGTGTGAAGGAATAAGTACAAGTGAACAAGAAGAGGCTTTAAGGAAGAGGAAACAATCATAAATTTTCACAGTTGTGAATTATTTTAGATTAATTTAACGAGCACCGAAACCTTGTCGACTCTATCGGAAGAAGAAAGCGATCTACCCCAATATTAAATATGCTACTGTTGAGCTTGCTCGTCTGAGGGGAGAGATTTTATGCCTAGTCTACCCTTAATTTATAATTCGGTGATTTATTTTGTATCGGACACATACAATAGAGACAACGTAGAATGAATGTATTTTATTCTCGAAAAGTGGCGTGAAAATGAGTATTATTTAATGGAAGGTGGAGTAATTAAACAGGCAAATGCGTGGATGGTTGGATTGGGCAGATTAACGCACGGTGATCACTACTACCTAAGAAAAAGAAGTAAAATGAATGCACTAACTTCTATAAGATGCTTAAATGACTGTTGTGTTTACGTTTTGTATAGAGTAAAATTGGTTTTACAAGACTTAGGCCAAGGAAGACATCATCTTGCCTTTAATCGCTGCTCTCCTGATTTAGATCCTCAATGCGATCCACGAATTCAGCATGAATTGAATCGATTGGGAAAGTTTGTCCTACTTCCTAGCTTTGCCTTCCTCTACTGCACCATCATTATTAAACCTGAACAGCGTTACATCGACCAAATTACAGTGCTGATTTAGGTGCACATCCTATTCTTAGCTATATTTCAATCCCATCACTTGCTTAGGAGGCAGACTGGAATTCATATGCGGTACCAAATAGCTGGGATTGGTCACGTTCTTCCCATCCTTTACACTGATCAGGATATCGCTATGGTTAGTACCATTGTTTAGGACTTTTTCACAACGACATTTTGAATGGACCTATTTGATAGTGATTGCTAAAAGGGATGCGACCGGCAGCTCTCTCGTAAAGGCCAAAATCAATTACCCTTGGCTACGCGAAACGTGAGGGGTTGTGCATACTTCTTTGATCAGTAAAGCTTCCCAAGAGAGCTGTTAGAGCGCTACGCTTTAAAGAGAAGACTGTCGCATTGTTATCATCCTTGCTGCTTGTAATCGTCGGAGGTCATCAAATTTTCCTGTTTACGGTTGCACCAAACAAGTACATGCAAAAAAACTGCTCGTGTATTTGACCGCCTGCTGCCCAACCGTTAGTTGAGATCACTTTGAAGTAGTGTATTGTTTGCCAAAGGGCTGTAAGTGAAACATGGCAGATCTTAAACATTTTGTGCATGTTTACCGTCATTTTGGTCCTTCCCTATCAAACCATCTACTCCTGCTACAACTTTTACCAAGTTCCATTCAAAATCACACCGACATCGTTCCCTCTCATATGTATAACGTGGGCGATACAGGGTATGTAGAACACAGCGTTCAGCAAAATGCAAAAGTTGACCACAATTCTTCCGATATGTTTGGTTTGTGCATATAATGATTATAGATAAAGATGAAATTTGACTGAAATAAGAGGTATTTTTTGCTTAATGTTCACAGCTGATGCAGCTGCGCATGCTGAACGTCGTAATTGATGCTTAGAGGTAATGAAGCGAAAACTTACATTAATTTGGCACTCGTTGTAACTGAGAAGTAGTAAAGAAACAATATTGTTTATTGATTCAGTAGTATGTGCATGCAGCCAGCATATTTTATAATGCAACCAGCTTATACGCCGGGGAAAAAGTCTGCGTAGGCGCAAAAGATGTCTGTTCAGCGCATGGAGCTCCATTCTGCATTTAAGTGTTTCGTACTGCCTAAATTATTCCTCATGAGGAGGTGAGATGTTAGTCTGCATAGAACTGCGAAAAGGAACTTAAACAAATCCAAAGAAGAGGATTTTAGGCCATTGTTTTTATGATACCAAACACGAGTGATAGCCACCGTGTACTTGCGTCTCCGGGTCTAGTTGCAAACAAAACAGGACGAAAAATCGGACTTGATGAATTGCCAGTTGGAATTAATGCGGTGGCATTCTTGCATCGAACCAGCGTTGTGCAAACTGGAAGACTGGTAGGGATCACTTATGCGAACATCCCTAGCAGCATGCAGGCGAAAAGGTATAGCAGAATAATTTGGCAGCATTTTTGGCATTAAATTTTCTAAAACTGCCTTACAATAGGCAAATTTGTACCAAATTATGGAAGTAGCTCAAACTTGAATTTATCCATAGAATGTAGATAGATTTCTTGCGGGTGTAGTGCGTTCTATAGCTCGAGGGATGCCACAGCGACACTGCAGTACGCATCAATTGCCAGTGGACGCAATCCTTAGCTAATGATTTGGTTGTATAGCACCAACAGCTTTAAGATGGACATCATGGGCTCATAATTGCACACATAGGAGGGAGAGATAGAGGCTAGCAACGCACATCACCGCAGGTACCTTTTCCTACATATTAGTAATAGGCAGAAATATCGCCAAAAAATACAAGCATGTTGGCATAATGATTTGAGCTATGGTCGTTAAGAGTGATTAGGTGTCGACTTTGCTGACTGCGTTAAAGGTAGCCCGTTCTTTTTATTATTGTTGCGTTTTCCCAACAGAGTTGAGAGCGGAGTCGGTAGCGGAAGCTGAGGCACATGGAGAGGTTGAATCTACTCTGATCTTTATTTGATATATGGGGACAAGTACTTTGGTTCATTTAATGAGTGGCTAGAAGCTCTTATTTCTATTATAACCGTACTTTGTTTTAACTTTTGAGGTGTAAGGGACAGTGAGGGCAGTACCTTGGTTATTAAAAACATGCCACTACTTCTGCTACATAGTAAGGGTTAGGAATTAGCTGTTAGGCACTATTTTGAATATGATTGAGCCCACTGTTTTTATTTTGCTTGCATTAAAGCTGATTTTCTATTGTTAACTACGAGTTGTGGTACATTTTCGTTGTTTCGGAAGGTGGACAAGGGATTCAATGATTAACAGAACAAAGAATTGGTCACAACCGTAAGATTAATCAGGGTGGACGTAGAGCCTATTGTTAGCGTTGTAAAAAGGCCAAAGTGTTTCACCCAAACAGTTAGTTGCACATGTTGCAAGAATTACATTTTTTCCTGTTTCCTCCACAATAGCCTCTTTCGCTCGTATTTTTACCTTAGAGCTAAAGCAAAACTTCTGCACATTAATAAAAGTAACATTTTGAAAAGAATACCAAGATGTTTTGCTGGCGAAATTGCCTTTGCACCGTAAGGCATTCATTCCCCACCATGTCTCACAGGAATAGTTGCACATAATACCGAAAACGAGTTCTAATTGGCCTCGCATGCCCTTCAATGCAAGCGGCAACTTGGCATCTTTCCGCGTTTTGCACTATGCAACAACAGGTTAACCATTAAATCGAGTTTCTTGTTTGGAAGTGGTATGGTTGCGGACCTGTACACAACCAAATAATGCAGGTTCTAATCGAGGATAGCCTTTTGAAGCTTGTTGCATTCACATTTTTAAAAGTGACTTACTACTGTCAAAAATCCACTTCTATAATTCGTTCGTCCAAACATTTGTCAAGTTATAGGATAAAATTAGGAGTAAAATGCACCTTTATGTCTATGGCAATAGTTTGATTCATTAGGGACAATTCATTTGAAAATAGGGCTTGTATTCAAACTGGTGAATTAAAACGCATGGTTTATCGCTTTTACTTAGTTCTACTGCTTAGCATTGCAACAAACTGACAGGCAAAATTTTTGGGTTTCTAAAGTAATGAGAAAGAAAGTGGTGACTCTCGTTAAAACCAGTGCAACAGTGACTATGCCACAGAGAGCATGTGTCCTCAGTGCTAAAATTCTTTTCATACACACCAAAAATTTGCCTAAAAAGCCTTATTTAACGGCTCAATAAAGTGTGGCTCTACTTTATTAAATGAAAACATTCATTTCCCTGATCGTTGTGCAGATAATTTCACCACTATCTGGAATACGTGTAGCTGATCTCAATGGCGTTATTGAACAGTTACTGCTCCCTGGCTATTAGACCCGTCTCTGCAAACAATCCCCATCTTACAGCTTATGTCTGTCTCGCAGCATGCAGTTTTGTACAGTGTGCAGTAAATTCAAAAAGGGGTCTTGATTTTGAGCACCGAAACGAGTATGTGAAGTAAATTAGAAAACTCCAGCTGAAGCATAAAGGCTGGAGAACAAGTCTGATCCTATCAACATGTATCCACGCTTCCAATCGGCCACTAGCTTTCATACACCTGGGTTGTCACGCGAAATCGCCCGTTTGAGCACATATAGAATAAACAAGCTCTTGATGTCTAAAATCGCTGCGCTGCTTTCTATAAACTTTTCCACCATGCTAATCAAAGTTACTCCAATTTATACCAAAGAAGTTAAATCGCAGCAGCCTAAGCTGTGTCCGTAAATGAGAATAGAAAAATGGATGGCTCCACATAGGAAGCTCATATCAGTATTTGTGTGCCCAAATGAGTTCAAGGCCTATTACTTGTTTTACCTAAAAGCAAAACACTAAATTCTCACTTTGTGTTTTGGTTCACAAATGGAAGTGGTTGTGGCTGGGAAAATAATGCTGCATAATGCAATGCTCTGGTACGATTTGTGGGCTTTGCGTGTGGGTATTGTTTCTTCCTTGCTATCCCGCAGCAATGACACTTGAAGTTGCCCATGAAGTAAATTTTGCAAAGAAAAGTATTTGTTATTGATGCTAATATGAGGATTGTACAAAATTTTTATGGGCTTAATGGGTTGAATATTGTAAGCTGCTAGGTGAAGGTATTACTTATCCTGCTGCAACCTAACTTTACTCCTCTTAAAAATTTGGTGAGACGATGCTCCATTTGAGAAATAATTGCACTCAATGCAATTTTGCGAAGGAATTTTGGTACTGATCATATTAATAAGTAGATCGACCGCACGGCTGTACATGTGTCTAGTTTGTGAACAAGTAGTAGTATTTGCTTTATGGACCAAAAAAGCTTACCTGTGGTTTTGGTGCTCGTCAAGCCAAAGCGTGCTTTCTACTATGCATGTATGGTTCTGTATCTATACTTCTAGTGCTTCAAGACTGTTAAAGCCACTCCTCCCAGCATATGATCAACAAAACTAATTTCGTCATGAATCACAACACTAACTATTTTGCAGATTTTGAGCTCTTATTACATTATTTAAGACAGTTTAATTCGACTGCTTTCTTCAACACAAAGGCTTCAAGAAAAAATTAAGAAGATGCACTGACCAGTTACATGGACTGTCGCTCAGCCAATCAAACCGATGCGACTGTAACCTGTGCACAAAACAAATTCTCACTCAAAAATGAGGACAGGAGTGCTGATTTTGGTGACCGCATCAATTGCTTATGCTTTTGCTGAGTTCATAGTCTTTAGAAATACAGCATACAATAGCAAAACACAGCCATTAGTACTCGCATTAACGATGGAATCATGCATCCAATACTGTCGAGGTTCAACGTGCAGCATTGCTGTGCATGTTAAACATGAGGTAAGTCAGCTTGACTGACTGATTTCGCTGGAACCTTGAGATGTATAATAGCAATGCCTAGCTCACTTGTAAAACTGGATTTCAGGCGTTTTCAAAGAAACTTAGGGATCGTGATTTGCGCATTATATTGTAAATTAGGTAATCTTTGAATTTATTGGCACAAAAGCCAGTTTAAAATCGACATTGATCTATTACCTTCAAATAAAATTAAGTAAAGTTGAGCAAGTATAACTGACGCATTTGCCTGCATTGAGCCGTCAGTGATGGTGCAGAGCTCAGTTTGTGCCTTCTAGGTCTTTATGTCTTTTGGCAAACCCAAGCATAAGATAATGCTAGGTCAAAAGTCAAAAAAGGCACAATGTTAATGTAAAGCATAAAAACGTATTTATGTGTGCATGCAATTCGTATGCGTTGATTATTTTTATGGATAACGTGACTTTAAGAAACAACAGAACGTAGAGGATGTTAACTGCTTTAGAGAGGGATGGAGTGTTCAGCGATTTTAGAGTGGACAACAAATAAATAATCTGTTCCAGTAGATCTTTGGCAACAACTAAGCAGGATTAACAAACTTGAGAATCCCTGTCAACTGACTTGGCATTGATGATGCGTCTAACACAGTTCTTAGTTAGTAGTACTGGCAATTTCCCTCTTGCATTGACGTTTTGTGTGTGGAAAACTGTTGCGAATTCGCACCTTAGTCAACCACTTTGGACTTCCCAATGTATTAAATTGAGCACTGTTTAAGTGGCTGAATGACAATCTTTCTTCAACCCAATAATACTTATGAAAGAATAAAATCAAAACATTCTCCGCTGATTTCAAATGAGGGCCTTCATAAGCCATTTAAAACACTAGCGACACTTAGATGCAAAGCCATTACTACAAATTTGATCCCGTTACCTACAAAAAAACCTGCCATCAAGTTGGTATCATCAGCTAGCTAGCTACGACCCTATGGGAAAAGCGGACACAGCATCAGAAGAAATATTCATTTCTTACGGTCCTTTGAGTTGCGTTCAATGATGTGATTTCCTGTCATTCAGTCCAATATATTGTACGGTAATCTTGTCATCATTTAAGGGCAAGTGTGAATTGTATGCAGGCGTAGCTTTTGAGTCGAGACTGTTGGAGAAGGCGAACGGAAGCACAACTTTTGTCAATGAGCGTAAGTCCAAATTCTTCCGTGTTATTATTTTTATAATTACTTATCTAAGCCAATTATTGCACCTTCACACTAAAACCTATCCTCACTTGTACCCACTTTGCACACTCTTATTTGCTCTTGTATTTCCTTTCCTTCGTAAACTTGTACGCATGTAACTATTTCTACAGTTTGAATTTTACAATGCTTTCTTAACGCGTAGTGGGCGGAGGTTATGGAAATGAGCAGATATTATTTGCACCATAGCAGGGTAAGCAAAAATGCAAAGATGGTGACTGTAATGATCGATCCGGGAAATTAAGCAAACAGAGAATCAATCATTTAAAAATCGTTGATCAGGGCTAAAGCTCTCAAAAACGTAAGCTGTTCAAAGCTTGGGCACAAAACCACAGCTTAGGTACATGCAACTGACTATTTAGATATGTGAATGCTTTAAATCAACAAAAATAAAAGTTTAAGGGAAAAACTATGCACGGTGGTGCATACTGTAGCACTGCGTGCCGAACATAGGTGGTAGAGCCCGGTTTAGGCATTTAGAGCAAAACTTACGGTAGTCAGTGCGCTTTTATTGCATTAGCCTCGGTAATATCATGGAAGAGCATGGTAACATCCTAAAGTGAACGTTGACTTTGACACCTGATCCACAACTTTTCAGGCATCGTTAGTGATGAGGAAGGGATGAACTGATTGCCCATTTATTTAACACGTCAAACCATGCGCGTTTTAAGAAAGCCGATCTACTCACAACTCTATTAATATTGAATGCTAAATGAGGAAGAATTATGGTCTAAATACTAAGATTTGGTGCAAATGGTACATTCCAAAGTGACATAGTTATGCGCCGATAAAAGTGGATCAAAATTATCATCGAGAAATGATTGAGCCCATACAGACATTGGATGTCATATGATATTGACTGACGCGATCAAAAAGTACGAGAGAATGGTTCATGTTATCTAACCTGAGCAAATATTCATAAAAAGCTATATTTTAACAGGCCCTATGCACAGTTTGGTACGGAAATCGGGTGATGCCGCTGACGGAATACGGCCATGCTATTTTGATATTTCGATGCATATCTCCAGTGTCAAAACATTCAAATGAAAACTCTTTTAGGCAGCTGAGTCAGACACTAGCTGATGCTTAGTTATTGCCATAGGCGGATTAGCTTTACATTTAAAACGAAAGTTAGAAAAGAATTTACGGGGGCAGAGAAAATACAGCGTGTTTGGCTTAGAAACTACCATCACTAAGGACAATAAGCATTCAAAAGGCACCTGCAAGGCAAACAAATGGAGTGATTAAAAACACCATTGAAGAATGTTAGTTGTCCTCGATCAAGCGACAAGGCGCTCATCGCATAGAGGCTCGCTGACTCTCTGGCTGGTTGATAGGCTGATCGATCAACTAGCTGATTAGCAGACGTAAAAATGATGTTTAATTCCTAAAAGGGGCGTTATATCCCTATTACTAGGGTGGGTGCATCATTTCTTATCGACGCTGAAAGAGAAAATTCCAAGTAATTCTATTGTGCCAAAGCTAAAAACTGTTACCAAAAGCAAGATAAGTGAAGAGGCGACAATCTAATGCCCTCCATTTTATGTTTTATAGATGTTCTAAGTGGGTTCTTCATGGGCTTATCAATGCATAATGCATATACGATGCAACTTTTGCGATAAAGGCTACTATCACGAATTATCTAAAGGCATGAATTTGAGTTCTCGAATTTATGTATTGGTCAGCTATCCACAATTAAGCATCACGAATTTGGAAACGCGCTTATGCACAGAGTTCGAAAACGAATGTTAGGATGCTTCAGAACGTTTGCACTATTTGTGCCTTTAAAAGCCATTGTTGGTGTTACAAGTCATTGTTTTAGGGAGGATAACTAATCTGCCTACGAATTGGTGACAATTTGAGAGATAGGTTAGCAAAGTTGCTATCATGGCGTTAGCAGCTGCCGGGAGCGACGACATATTTGCGCTCAATAATAAAAAAAGCCATGCAAGGCGCATAAGCTAAACGGCTTCTGATGCAAAGGCAGAAGCATCTGATGCTTAGTCTCAGAATCAAAAATTAACGAGCCAAAGCTGTATTGGTTGAGCGAATTCTTACCACTCATTGCGCTCTTCCATCATTCTTTAATAGTCGATCTTGCATCACCTGTTCTAAGTCCATGCATTTCTTGCCTAAATAAGTAAACCACCCATAGAGAGGCAAAAATCCACTCGACTTTGAGATAACTGCCGGACCTGCTGGTAAAGTCGACAAGTAGAAAAGGACAATGCCCCTTTTAGCAGCCTTATGATTGTCTGCCTCTACGTATATGCTCGTTGCTGTGAGACTGCGGCACAGATCGACTGAAAGGACAAAAGGTGGACATCGGCAACGTGGTAAGTAGAAGCCCAGCTAGAATACAAATTGCAAACTTATAATGTATTGACGTGCTTACCTTTNGATGCTTCAGAACGTTTGCACTATTTGTGCCTTTAAAAGCCATTGTTGGTGTTACAAGTCATTGTTTTAGGGAGGATAACTAATCTGCCTACGAATTGGTGACAATTTGAGAGATAGGTTAGCAAAGTTGCTATCATGGCGTTAGCAGCTGCCGGGAGCGACGACATATTTGCGCTCAATAATAAAAAAAGCCATGCAAGGCGCATAAGCTAAACGGCTTCTGATGCAAAGGCAGAAGCATCTGATGCTTAGTCTCAGAATCAAAAATTAACGAGCCAAAGCTGTATTGGTTGAGCGAATTCTTACCACTCATTGCGCTCTTCCATCATTCTTTAATAGTCGATCTTGCATCACCTGTTCTAAGTCCATGCATTTCTTGCCTAAATAAGTAAACCACCCATAGAGAGGCAAAAATCCACTCGACTTTGAGATAACTGCCGGACCTGCTGGTAAAGTCGACAAGTAGAAAAGGACAATGCCCCTTTTAGCAGCCTTATGATTGTCTGCCTCTACGTATATGCTCGTTGCTGTGAGACTGCGGTACAGATCGACTGAAAGGACAAAAGGTAGACATCGGCAACGTGGTAAGTAGAAGCCCAGCTAGAATACAAATTGCAAACTTATAATGTATTGACGTGCTTACCTTTATTTCGGCGAGTAAAAAAAGGATGGAAGACCTGATGGGTGGGATCAAAAATAAGCTGAGGTTGTAAATGGAAACATAAAACATGGATGCTGGCATAGAACGGGGCAGGAAGCGGTAAGATACGGTCACCAGTAAAGTTCAGTGCAACCTGATCCACTTCCAGCATTAGCGATGGTACAAAGGCTGACAAATGAATGCAGTAAGACAAGGGTGCAAGCATATATAGGCAAGAGATGTAAACAGTTGAATAATGAGTGGAACTCACCAAAGTGGCATGGATGAAGATCAGAAGGAAGGGAAAGTAAATTGAAGACGAGGAGGTTTCATGGTGAGGAAACAAAACCAAAGATAGAGGAAGAGCTAGTTCTGGTCTCACCAAAAGGCAGTAGAAAAGGTGAGTACATGACAGTGCATCTGCGAATCTGTTAAAAAGATAGCTGAGCAAGGTGGATGGGGCGCTGTCACGTATTACATAAGACTCATTGTATCAACGAACCGAAGGAACAGTGAGGGGAGGATGAGTCGCCTACAGTAGTGGTGCTGGATTCGAATCTGAGGGGGGACTAGAACATATGAGAATTGTGTCTCATTCTTCGATCCTAAAGTGCCAGTAGTCCCTACGTGTTTTGATAGACGCTGCTACCTAGGCAACAAAATTAGGAGCATCATTGCCACCTAAGTCTTTTCATGAATTGTGAAATAGAAACGAAGCATAATTAGAGTGATGGAATGCAAAAGGACGAATGAGATTTGCATGCTAGATTAGAAACCCGAATGTGGTCTGACCTATACATGGCCTATTAAGCCTAGCTTAGTTCAGCTTATCCTACTACAGTGCATACACAGTGGTCAAGCGACTGGAACCATAGAGTACGATCCTGTGCGTCTGCTACTCTGTATCTGCAATATGATTTATGAATGTGTGCATAGATAATCAGATTGTGGGTTTTTTAAAGAGATCAGCGACTCACTTCTAAACATAAACACGGAACTTGCAAGCGTAAGTCGTCGATGGGTGCTTCTGGTTACTTGCCTTCGAGTATGCCTGCTTCTAGCTAAAGAGAAGAGTGAGGAAGGCTCGGTCTATCCGGCGCAGGCAAGGAAAATATCTGTTGAGCTAAAAGGGCCAAAGAAATAAGACGATGTTGACGAAGGCAAGAAAATAGGAAGGGCAGAAAAGGATAGGGGAAGCGAATGCAAGAAAACAAAACAATTTTCGATTCTAACTTCTGCGCAGAGTGTGTGATTTGATTTGTGTCATGTCGTGATGAGGTCCTACTTTCGTCATTTCACTATTTCTTCCATTAAGTCATCTATGCACAGTTTCGTCATCCACATTTGAATGACCGCTATAAAAACCAAGAAGATTGTTTGATCTAACTAAGAGCGTTATCATTTGAATTAGTCTTTGGCTGGTACGTAAAAAAAGGAAGGAAAAGAGAAAAGAGCAAAAATTTGATATAGAATTAAAGGGAAGTCGTGATTTACCTTCAGTTTTTACATATGCGCATTTAAGCTTTGCTTTGGTTCATTGGCCTCCTTTGAAGGAAGAAGGGAGGGGTAGTGAAGGGTCAAAAGGCCAAAACGTAGCAGAGAAGGGGTTAATAAGACGAACTAGGTTATGGAAAGAATAATGGTCCTTAGGATCGCGAGTAGTGGCATGTCTAGCATTGATATGTTTGAGTTCTCTCCCGTCGCATGCGTGCAATCGATCAGTGGTAAGTGCTGCATGTAGCGTGTCGCGTGGTCCAGAGAGCAATGGTACCACATTAATTTTCGCTGGGGTGTGGTACCAGAATTCATTTGCTTTCGTGCCTTTCGGTCTTGGCTAAGTCATATCAACAGAAGAGTTTTGAATGTAGCATGCGCTTCTCCAAATCTTTGCAACCCTGCCTAGAACAAGGCAAAGGCACCTGAATTGCCAAGCATTGAGCATCCTCGATGTCTCTTTAGCACAGTTTAAATATCTAGACATCCTTTTCTCTCAGACATCAGTGCCTTTGGGTCTGCAAGCCAGCTCTTTAGTGATTAAGCATTCAGAGACCTAGCATTGTTGATGGTAAAATAGCTACTAAGGCGGTGAGATGTAAATCCATTTAGCAGCCAAACTTTAACACCTTCATTTACACACTGCCACTTAAATATGAGACCACTCCATTATAAGCTTAAGCAAATGAAGATGTAACGGAGTGGCAGTCTCAAAATGGAGGCCTTATTAGCGTGGGCTAGTAATGAATTCTCGTGTGAAAAGTGGCTAGGCTAAAATTGGGTTTAAGCATTTGGGACACATCATGGCATTATTTTGCCCACAATTGTGGCCAGATTTTTGCATGGATAGTAGCGACTTGCCTATAATAAGTCCTTTGCAATACTGCCTGCAACTACTGAGGATTATCAGTGAGAACGGCTCTTCTTTTTTTGATTTATTTTGTTCTTGATAGGGTACCACTTGAGCTGTAGGCAGCTAAATCTAAATGCACCAATTTTATGCGGATAACTGAGACTTGCTGGTTACATAGCAGAGGACATTTAAGTGCTAGAAACCACATCATTTGCATACGCGTATCCTCGTCATAATTTGTGTTCATCAGCAATGCCACTAGAAGTTGCCTACGCATTCGCAAAAGACAATGACCCACCCACTGACAACTACTGGAAAATCTCCAAAATCATGGCGATGGGTAGTGGATTTCACGTCTCACTGGCCAATTCGTATGCAATCAATGAGCTTTTCCGTAGGCATGTTATGGAGGTCCTGTGCATCCCACAAAAATAACTTAATGCGCCTAAACAGAAGCAAGTGGGAGTGGTGTTAGAAGAATAAGCTATCAGAAACTAGCAATACGATGGAGACGCCAGCCAAGCCGGCATATTCAGAGAAGCAAACATCACAGTTATTTTGATTAAGTGCTACCAGGCTAATATGATGCCTCGTTTAATAAATTAATTCATTTCTGAAGTCACCGTGCCAACCATAATAACAAGTCGCTAATGTGCTATGACATGAGGCAGACTTTGTCATCCCCTGAACACTGTGAATTGCCTACGAAAAACTTTTATTTACCTCAAGCAATTCGTACAGCAATACGATTTTTACTTAATGATTCTGCGGTAGCATGCATACATTCTTGCCAAATTATATGGCTAGAAATTTTCAACTCAAAATGTTACCTATTGATTAAAAGTAGCTGCGAAATTGGTGGTTTTCCAGACTCAATGGACTTCTGCCATTGTTTTCCATGCCACTTCAAGCAAATGTTCTCTATTTTGCCCACGCTCGCCAACCTAAAGTTATATTTCAAATCTTACAAAAATTAAATGAGACTTCACAAAATATAGTAGAGGCAAGGCTCGCAAGAGAAAAGTGATATCACCAACATTTTGTATTTAGGCCTATGGAATGGATTCCGGTTGTGTGTGTGCACACGTAATAATAGTGTAAAAGCTAATTAGATCGCTGACTCGTCCTATATACACTTATATAAAATCAGGATTTGTCCTCTTCTCTACGTGCATGTGCGTGCTTGCCAGATACGCACGTAGCTTTTCTAATTCTTTACTTAATTCAATAATTTTATCAGACACCAACATCCCTCTCTGTTTTTAAACTTTACATTCTTAAATGTGCGCAACACTTCCAGTGCATTGATAAAATATTGATGCATTGCTGCACCATTTTTCTTACTTTTATAAGTAAATCGCTCTTGTACATCACATATGAGGAGCTAATTCATTATAAACAATGATAGAATAAAATTATCTTAGTCTTTAGCTAACAAAAGCAGAGAATTTGCTGATTTTCAGAGCGGGACAGCCTATCCTAATGATACGCTTGCACAGCTTGTGCTTGCGCAACTCTGGGTGAAGCACATAAAATACATTTTGATGGTTCATTTGCATCAATAGTGTACTATGTTAAGGACGCACTATCACAGTTAAATAGGAGGCGTTTTGATTTTTATAGTGTCACTTCGGAGAAGACCGAAATCACTTGCTGACATGAGGTAACCAAGACGCACTGTATTTTCTCACCCAGTCGTTGATACCCAATTAATCGAATAATGGAGAAGTTTCATGTTGTCCGTTAAATTGCATGGGTTTTAAGCAACAGCATTTGGGTTCTTCAGTAAATGTATTTAAGCTGAAATTTTGCGTACACTAGGCGGGTGGAGTAGACGGCGGAGTAGCACTGCAACTCGTATAATATAGTGCGAGTACCTACGAGAAGGTGGTGAGAGGGAAAACATGAACATGACGTGTGCGCTCTGATGAGCCGAGATAGTGGCTACAGAGATCTATTTAAAGCAAGTGTTCCTGTTTAATCCCCTAAACCTTGATAGCCCACCCAAGTTCTTTGCCAAATATATGGCTGGAATAGCAATTCCACTGCAAAAACTAAGAGGGAATAAACAGTCCAACTATTGATCTAAATAGACCATGAGTGTTGAGAATAAGTTGCTGCCTGCGTGAGTACTAAGTCGATGTGCTCTTTGGTCTTTTGGTTCCATTGAGAGGCAAGCTCTACTCGCTGTGCTGGTAAATGTGTTTTGGAACTTGCATTGCTAGCAATTTGATGCGCTAATATGGACTAAAGCACGTCCTTGCGACTGATAAATTCTCCACATTGCAAAATCTTTATGAGACACCCTGCTACAAATTCATTTTTAACACGCGTCCGATCGCAAAATATTCTTACTTACTGGGACAGGTAACGAAACGCAATGTAGAACGTAATTTAGTGACTGTTTCCTGTTAGCCGTATGTACAATTTGTTTACCTCTTTCTAAGGGGCGAACCGCTCATTGCTAATTACAATGAGTAAGGATATTTTATCAAGTAAGTAGCGTTTACTCACCTTACTCGCAAATCTCCCGGGAATTTCGATTGTGTGCTGTTCCTTTCTACAACGTCTTCCAACCTACTGAAATTCTGTAATGAAAAACGCTAACACGTGTTGCTGTGTCTTCAGATGCAAAAGTTAATTAAACAGTACATAGGCGCATTGTAAGGGTGGACCAACATTTATCTATATACGACGCTTTCAAGGAATGCATGCCATCGTTTTATACAAATCACTGAAATGACGAGGAAGGCATGCTTTCAGCTAACCACACTTATACTTTAAGGCTGCTTTTAGCTAAATGCATGGCATTTATCCTAAAATTGATGTGAATCTAAGGAGTGCCGACGGTTTTCAAATAACAAAAAAGGAAACATTGAATGTAGCAGTATTTTGCCTACTGATGTAACGGGGCCGTTAGTTGAAGGCTATCAGAGGACTTTCAATTCGCCGATGCACCCCATATGCTCAGAAGGAAAACCCCTAGAGCGAGGCTAGTGAAGACCAACGTACAGGCGTCTAGCCATTTTCGAGCAGCCTTAAGCAATAATCAAGAATGCTGTCAACCGTTACGCATTCAAATCAACAGAGAAGTAGAGAAGGGCTTGTGCACCGGTGACTGGTTGCTTCACCTTATGGCATGCGGAGGCTTCTTCATAGGCGTCGGTGTAAGAACAACCTCGGTCGTGTTTGCTATTCACCACCATCACTGCCATCATCTCCACGGCTGCGCATACAGTGACCACCACTGCGGCTTTTGCACACATCACCATGCTCACTTCTGCCCACATTGTGGAGCCTTCACGACCCCACACTATGGTGTCCACTTCCATGAGTACGAAAATGGCCAGCTTCCACGCTTTGTTTCTTTGGTTGTCCCTGCCTTCTTTAAAACTGACTTGTGTGCTGAGGTGTATCCGCCCGTCTACCAATCGCCTTGTCCCTAATTGTTCCACTTGGTGCCTATGCTCATTGCACTTTTAGCTCTACATCTGTGCTTGCCTATTTCCAACAGCACTCTCAAGGTTTTTACTCTTTCAGATGATGTTTTATTTGATCCAACCTGTAAAAATACATGTGGCTGGCTTTACATGATATTTTCTATTTAAGTATTAAAGTTGGTGAGAGATCAAGCAAACACCATTGTGGACAGTGATTAACCCTAATAACTTACCAGTCGTAGAGTACAGGTTAGCATCGAACCGCACCAAAGCACTAAGTCTGGTTTATTTGGTATCGGTGGAAATTATGTTTAAAGGAAGTAACCTACTGATATCAAACGCTCAATAACTACTAATGACTTGCCTCAACATTAACGGGGTACAAATTGGCCCTAATAACACTCACTGCGCAGGCGATACGACGATTAGTTCAATAAGTGCGACGATAAGCGCAACTGTTGTGTTTGTTTGCCTGCATTACGTACTGGTCACACACACGGTCCCTTGGATATTGCTCCAAATGCCAAATGGGAACTAAAAATTGGTCCTCGTTAAATTAGCAAGTCAAGCATTGGAACCGTGCATAAATGCAATGCATTTCTCGCCCGAATTTACCTTTTAGCCATACGGTCGCTCTTAATCGTCCTAATATTGGCAAGATTTAAACCACTGCAAGCCAGTGCGCTAAGCCTTTAACATTGCTGCAAAACATATCCATATCAAATTAGTAAAACCTCCAGCGCATTCGTCAAACTGGCTGTAGAGCCGCCAAGTGAGTGCGGGTGAGTGGTTGCAGATTGTAAACATTGTTTAGTTAAAAAAGCTCTCATTTCTTCTCAGCTTGAGTTTAAATTTTTAAATTGATGCAATAGATATAAAATGAAGGGGCCACAAATATTTGTAGTGGTCTTGATGATTGTTTTCGCCAGTTTGCTTCAATAACGCTGATTTCTAGCTTGTCTTCATAATATGAATTTTACCCCTCAATATGCCTTCTTTGCAGCAGTACCTATGTAATTCAGTTTTCCATGTATCGCAGCACACAGGGGTGCACATGATTTGCTGTGCTTACTCCCATTTTTCACATTTGATCTGCCCTATACAATTGTGCAAAGATTCCACAGCTGGCACAATTAAAGACCTTCATGAAACATAGCACTTAAGGCGATGAAACTAGGCGTGCAACCACAACGAGGCAAAGTGCAGTAGATGCGTTTTCTATTTGCAACCTTGCGCCACTTCAAGTTACACTAATGCTTTTAACAATGTCTTCAATTTAAAATCTTGCACCAGATCCAGCTCAGAGTAAGAGTCTTTTGCGGTATAAAAGTACAGATCTAAAAACGACTGTCTGATGGTTTGCAGCTGAAGGGCTGACAGATCCATTAGAAAGCATGCTTTGAACGAAATTAGCTTTATGTTAAATGCACAAATTACCTCATATTATTTATTACGGTACATCATTTGATCATCTTTTGCGAATTGAATAATTGCTTTCCTCGCAAAAGGCACCCTTAAGGCAGTGCGAAGTTGGATGCATCTTCACTGATGGCGTCTACTTTTGATGCGTCTTTCCACGGCAAAGTGGGGGCATCAAATGCCTAAAATAAAACACACCTGCTTACTTTTAACCAAAAGGAATCATTTTCCGCATTATCAGTGAAATCACAAGCAGTATTTTTAGAAAAACAATGGGTGCTAATTATAGAAGAAGCAGAGCGCTATGACCTCAGCATTGACAGCTGCAGGCTTTACTTACTGCTCATAGGGTACAATCACTGTTTTCCACTTGCTAAGGCTATACAAACAATATAAAGTCGCCAGTTACTGTGTCACAGCACTACCTCAATGACATTCTGAGCCTTTGAAGTTGGCACTTCAAGCGGGTCCTTTGACTAGAGACCAGCAAAAACAAGGGAAAGGCGAGACAGAAGACGGTGGATAGGTATGTCCAGATTTCAACCGATCCCACCTTTTGTAAAGAGTCGTAAACTTAGCAATAAATGCAGGCACTTCCACGACCGAAACAACTGGAATATATGCTTAAATTGATCATGAGACTCCCATTTCTCAAGCTTGTTGCCGATTATGTAGGAAATGATGCATGAATTTTGGAAGTTAAAAGCTCTAAGGAGCTACATTGATAACTCATCGAATTCAATGGGCACTGGATTATTTGGCATTCATTAGTGGGCATAAAATTCTCAACAAAAAATGGCTTTTACAAAGAGGAGAAAGCGGACGAAGCTGAGGGTTTTCGTGGCATGTCCAAGCATGTTCCACAAACCAAGAAATACAACGAAGTTAAAAGCCACTATGCCATAGGTCAGGCGACGCAGTGGCGCCAGAGCTCTGCGCATCTCTGATAGGGAAGGCTTATTCTCGCTTAGGCGCGGAGAGAAACGCAGATCCATCTGTCTGGCAATCGGGTCAAATTTTGGAGTCCGAGTTGGGCATTTAATGATAAAAAGAAAGGCAGACAATTGTCATTTTAGTCCGACACTTTAATTAAAATAGTTCTAAGCTGCACAAATGCTAATGATGTCATAAAATTTTGGCATTCTCTGGGACAATCAAGCCCCAAAATAGGCTATGATTAAGTACTTGGCTTGGTTGAGCTACCGAGAAAACAGTTCAGCCCATGGCACGAGGGGATTGTCGATCTTCTGAACGCAGCGCCACACGCTAAATGCCACTTTGGGTGAAAGAGGTTTGGTAAGGAGGAGAGTGATCAGTGCAGGTAGCAAAGAGCCACCCAACAATGCCACTCCCATCCCAACCAGCTGGACTTGCTTGGAGTCTAATTGTTGATGTTGATGTTATAAAATAAAGGAAAACTTCTGAGAACAAGAATTTCAACGCGCACATTGCAGCATGCAATAGGTACAAATGCGGTTATCTGTATTATTCTCTTTGAGTCAGAGTGGCCTTCGGCCTGTGCATTCTAGTTCAAAGCAGTCAACAACACACAGCAATGCACGCCGTTCGACTTTATGCACCTGTAGCGATTGATTCAGAATGCACACGCAACTAGTTGGAATGAGCCCCTTACCGTGACTGAAATTAAAGGTGTTTGTCTGCTAGGACAGGTAGAGTCATAACAGCCAAGGTATATTTCCTACGGTTTACCCAGTGAACTGTTGAGTGACCAAAATGGACCATCGTTATTTGTGTAGCACGGATTGCAAGTGACGTAGATAGTCTGGAACGTACCCAATGATGACGCCTTATCAAGCACAAGCCAGAGGGTGAATGAGGCTCCTGCACTAACGAAATAGCCAATCAGAAGTGCGGCTCTTGAGAGACGACCCCAGAAAATGCTGAGGCAAAAGCATCTCATAAAGGGAGTGCACAGACCGTAGAACAGGAAATTTGCCATCTAGAAGGTAAGCCTTATGTAAGTATGTCACAAAATGCAAGCGACACCAAGAAGGATCTTAAAACAACTGCGCCAAGCGATGATAAACTTCTATCCGTAGGCAGAAAACACCTAATTGCCACCACAAAGCCTTCCTTTACCTCCCCTCTGACTTCGATTACATTTTCCAAATGCCAGACTCGTTTACTCTGCACTTTTGACTTATAATACTTCCTGTCACCTTTTCTGCTCCATTCTCTTCCACTCATATCAAATCCATTCGCTTTCAACCGCATTTTTAATAGTAATTTTTGGATTATAATGTCATATCAAAGGGTTGTAGTGAGTGATGCAAAGGACAAGCTATGAGGCGTTATGCTAGGACATACCAGCCTAAGGTGCGTGGAGTGGAGGCAACTAGCATCAGGTGCCTTCTTTTCCCAAAATGCATTTCAAATCAGGCACCAATCAGACAGATGGACGATCGGTCAGCCAGTCATTCACACCGCAGCAGCTTAAAGGCTGCGCATTTTTGGACCAACATTGAAGGGATAGCGAATGAATCGGTCCCAAATTAACACCATAATTTCCTTATACTAAGGCCAGTTGCATCCATTTTACTGGCATAAATGGCCATTGTAAACACGGTTACTGTTTGTTAATAAAATGTGTAATTCAACAAAAGCAACGTCAATGTTCGCACAAGAGAGTTAAAGATAGATGCTTTCATCGGAAGAAGAAGTTGGCTAACAATTCAAAAATGGCGGCACAAACGATGGACCCCAGTTCATCTGCACTCTATAATACGCATTATCAGCGCATGCATTTGGCGACGGGGCATTGCAGTTAACCGGATCGGAAAACACACGCCTGATTTTTGCTCACATGACATACTAAGACACATTACTGGTGTCAATGAGGAAGTTACTTTGTATCAAAAACAGAAACATTAGTGTGTGAAGCCATAATCATATTTAAACTGGGAGTTGGAAAGAGAAGATGAGCAATATCAATGCGGGGTAGTGCGAAACCACCAAAATTAACCCTGGTCAAATGTTTTGCCAAATGCGGTTCCTTCGACTATTTTGAAAAACGGCCATTATGGTAGATTTGAAAGATCTCCTTAATGCAAGTTCTTTTTTGTCTTAGACTTGTTGGATGAACTGCTGCCTCAGTTTTAAAGTAGAGCGAAAATATTTATCTTCTTAACTACCGATTGAATCGCAGCCACATTCTGCTGCATTGGTAGAATGCCTGATGGTCTGGTGCCAGTGCCACCTAACCTCGAAGGTATGTTGTTATGAACATACCGTTATTTCAGAGAAGATGACGAAAAGCGGTATCATGCTTGCCATCACAGTGAAGGCGATTGGTAGCAGGCTTCTCGACATCTCGTCTGCGTACGCGCAATATGCACCGTGTGTCTGGCAGACGTATACTCGCGTCGTGGTTGGTCTATTTCTGCATTCCTCCTTGATCCTGCAAAAGTAGCGGAGTGAGAGAAGAGCCGTACGAGTATCAGGGTGCGTTGCCAGCAAAAAAAGCACACTCGATATGCCTTTGTGAGGTGTGACCAAATCTATGATGTGAAGTAGATATACAACTAGATCGCTATACAGGAGATTTGTGCATCCTGAATAAGGAGGGAACGCTTTGCCGAAAACCTTCTTAACATTATTTTCGTTTCATTTTAGTAATTTATTTTATTGTGCTGCAAGTGGTAGACAGTTTTTATCTATCACGGTCTAGCAATTTACAAGT